>JAINUW010000677.1:0-280486 GCA_020205615.1 Panax quinquefolius | reverse complement strand
TACTCTTTAAGTTATCATGAGGCATAGGCTATGACTTTCCCACGTTGCATGAGAACACATCCTAACCCTTTGCACGAAGCATCGCCTGTAGATAACAAATCCATCCGAACCGATGGTATTGTTAGAACAGTCTTAAAATAAGTCTCCTCTTAAGCTCTTGGAAACTTTTCTCGCATTCTTCGCTCCAAGCGAATTTGTATCCTTCCGAAGTTAAATTGAGTTAATGGAGTAGCGATTCGAGAAAACCCTTCCACGAATCTCCGATAATAACCACCTAAGCCCAAAAAGCTACGTACTTGATCCACCGACTTGGTTGCTCCCAACTTTGTATTGCTTCAATCTTCACGGGATCAACAGATACTCCATGTTTGACACCATGATGCCCAAGAAATGCTACTTCCTCAAGCCGAACTCGCATTTCTTCAATTTGGCATATAGTTGGTTTCACACGAAGCCTTTGGAGTACCGACTTCAAATGGTGCTCATGATCTTCACGACTTTTGGAATATATAAGGATGTCATCAATAAAGACAACAACGAATCGATCCAAATATTCCTTGAATACTCGGTTCATCATATCCATGAAAGCCGCGGGAGCATTAGTTAGTCCGAAAGAAAGACATGACTAAAAATTCATAATGCCCATACCGAAGTTCTCAGGCGGTCTTTGGAATATCCTCGGTTCTAATTTTCACCGATGATATCCGAGCGAAGATCAATTTTGAAAAGAATTGTGCCCTTGCAACCAGTCAAACAAGTCATCAATACGAGGTGAGAGGATACCTATTCTTGATGGTGACATGGTTCAATTCCCGATAGTCAATACAAAAGTCGCATACTCCCGTCTTTCTTTTTACAAATAAAACAGAGCACCCCAAGGAGATGTACTAGGGCGAATGAAACCGATGTCCAACAATTCCTGTAGTTGGACCTTTAACTCTGAAGTTCAATAGGAGCCATTCGATATGGGGTTTTAGAAATGGGCTTTGTACCAGGTTCAAGATCAATAAAGAATTCAACTTCACGTTAAAGGGTAGGCCAAGGGAAGTTCTTCGAAATCGTCGAGAAAGTCAATAACAACAGAATATTATTCAAATTTGGCGTGTCTTTATTCAAATCCATAACATGGGCTAAGAAAAGCTTGACATCCGTTTTTCAATAAACGAATAGCTTTATGATTAGATATGATAGTGATTGATTTTAATGGTTTAGTTGCTTGAATTAGCATAACGGGTTGGTTAGGAATATGAAAACTAACAACCTTACGAAAACAATCAATTTTGGCATGATGAGTAGTTAACCAATCAATCCCTAAAATCACATCAAAAGCAAGTATCTTTAAAGAGATAAGGTCAACGTAAGGTAATGGTGCCAACTTGAATCAAACAAGATTTATAAACGATTGGATGTGATGAAAGTTTCTCCTAACGGAGTTTCCACAGATAGGTCAAAGTCTAATTTCTCCTGAGTCAAGTTTAAACGTTGAGCACATGCGGAGAGATAAAATGAATGGGTAACACCGGTGTATCAAGTAAGGTATAAACTTCGCAAGAATTTATAAATAGCTTACCCGTGATCACCTCGTTTGGGTTCCTCGCATTATGACCGATCCACAACAAACGCTCTTCCGGAATCGTTGACTTTGACTTTTACTGAACGATCTTTTTGAGTCACCGTCCCCATTGAACTAGGTTTCGCTCTGCACAATCTCGAGCGATATGTCCTTCCTTTCCACAACTATAGCATACCTTGAATTGTGTGGCGCTTTGGACTGATATGTCCCTCTTTTCGCATTTGTAGCATATAATGGGTGGTCGTTCTCCTCCCTTAGAACCGATTCTTTGCCAAAGACTTGTCGTTTCACATAGTCGTTATTAAATCTCCTCTTTTAAAATCTCCTCCCCGACTCGCTTCTTACGCTTTCATGACCATGATTACCACTAGAGTGGTTACCATTTCTGTCCATTCTGCTTTCTCATGAGTTATCATTATTCATTGACCGCCATCTCGATACGATCCTGGTTATGGTCCCTCGGTTGACCGTACTCATTATCTCGCTCTAATAATTGAGCCTGCTTTACAACATCCGAGTAAAGAGAAAGTTTATGAGAAATGAGATCTTGACGTATCTTGGGTTTCAAACCTCTAAGAAACATCCGCGTCATACGCTCCTCATTCTCCACCAAATGAGGTGCAAACTGGATAACTCGCAAACTTTGCCTAATCTTCGAGACACCGTCATGTTGTTTTGCTCTAATCGATGAACTCCACTTCCTTCATATATGACGAACACTTTCGGAAAGTATTTGTCATTAAATAGTCTCTCAAGCGTCTCCCAAGACATGCTTTGAGTCTTGTTGGATGGATACGCTTCACGAGACTCCACCAATAGTCTGCTTTCGCCACGGAACATAAAGGTGGCGAATGGAACCTTCTGTTCTCCGTGCATCCCAAGACATCGAATATCTTGGTAATTTGTTTGACCCATGTTTCCGCCGTGATCGGATCGCTTTCCCAAATTCGTGGTCCCAACTCTTTGAACTGTTTGGGTGACAACCCGTGAATTGCTATCATTTCCTCCTCAGTATTTTGAACACGAGTCTCCTCGTCGATTTTGCATGAACGCAAAAAGCTTCTAAACATCCCCTCGTTCATCATCTCGCTTTCAATTGGTGTTGTTCACGGGAGGAACATTGCCCGACTGTTGCACGTTCTCCTCGTTGGTAAGTCTGAGGCATCTCCACGGTCTCATTTACTCCATTGTTAATATTCTCGATCGACATTCTCAAATCTTGTCCATAAAACAAGGGTTAATTAAGGAAATCAATATATCACATAATATCCCTATATCTTGACCACTCAACTAACAAATAAGCTTAGGTAGGACACACTTAGCGAAGGATTTACTCGTCTCTCCCTCCTAGTTCTATTCCCCGATCTCCGCCAGAGATCATATCCCTAAGCTCGATACCAACCGCGCGCCCCCCAAAATAGGTATACATCACCCATTCGAGGTTGTCAATACATGTGCGTAAACAACTACAACTTTATTATTACAACAAGAAAAAGCTGAGAGTTTAAATACAAATATTATCTTCTGTACAATATTTATACTCACATAAATCCTCATCACATTTATTGATACATTATTTTACAAAAATGGTGAGGACTACTAAACAATCCTTTCTAAAACCTTCATTCCATACCCCACTCATACTCGCTTATATTCTCGCCTCCACGAAAGAATGGAACAAAAGGAAAAGGGTGAGCTCAACTAGCTCAAGAAAAGAATATTATGACTAAGATAATATACAACAAATTATCGTTAGTCTTCAACAGGAAAAATTTAATAGAATACAATAGACAACAAGTTTCAGATCAATATTCATTGAAATAATAATTCATAGAAGAGTTACGTAGAGAATGAAATCTACTATAATCTATGAATTTAACGATTTCCTCATCAATATTTTATCCTGTAACATCAATCAATATTCATCTCAAATCAAACATTCATCTTTGCACTGAGGCCAAAGATATTCATTAGTCAGTCATGTTCATCTCAACACTGCTCATCTTTGCACTCTGGGCCAAAAGATAATCATCGACTAATCATGTTCATTTAAACACTGCTCATCTTTGTCTTCTGAGCCAAAGATATTCTTCAGAATCATTCATCTTTGCACTACAGGCCAAAGATATTCAATAATATCATCATTTAAGACCGAGGATGATGAAAAATATTTTTAAAGAACGAATCCAAAGTGAAACAAAATGACAAGGATTAAGGATTAAGGATTAGTACTTTGTTTTATCCATGTCCAACAATACCTCAAAAATAATCATAGTGGTGTAAAATTCAAGAATGATCAAAACATGGATACAATCAAAAGTTAGTATCCAAAATAGATATTTTGGACGAAAAGAAGAAATTTTATTTTTCGATGAATAGTCTTAGTATACGTGAATAGTCTTCAAGTATATGTGAATAAGAACTCAGACACCAAAAGATAGAAATTCCACAAAAAAACATTTTCACGCTTAATGAATAGTACTCGTGAATAGTAACTCGTGAATAATAACTCATGAATAGTAACTCGTGAATAGTAACTCATGAATAGTAACCCCAACATGAAAAAGTTCCAAATTTGATAAAAACTTGATCAACATTTCAAAGTAATGATATTGAAGAAATAATATCATTCTGAAAAAAATAATATCCCTTACCTCAAAGAATCGAGATTTGGAAGGAAAGGTCTCAAGTGATCTTTGAATGAAACTTGTCTTGAACAACAACTCTCAAAGTATCTAAATACTCACAAAATACGCTCGATAATATAGAGAGAAAGAGAAAACTTTGTTTCGGTGTGATTTTCAATTCTAACTTAGCCCTCTATTTATAGGAAAATGTTAAAGCCGCAAGGAAGCGGACTTGACACCTACTTACGCGATGGCTTTACTCGCTACTATTACCACCCACCACATTTGAAATAAAATTCAGCACATTTCTTCACCAACCACAAGTGGGGCCCTCTCAATTCTAGAATTTTCCACCAAATTCAATTATAACCACGATTTACGAATCGAGACACCTCTTAAAATTCATAACAAATCATTCGTGCATTTTCAACGGTTCAAAATTTGTGGACATATACTCAACTTATGTATGTATAACATACCCAAAAATTACCACAATCCAACGGCCGGATTAAATATTATAACTCACACAATAAAGCTATAATAACACCGATTTGATCTTTTAATACCTCCAATCCGAAAAATACAAATAAAACATCTCAAATTAATTCCTTCATTAATAACCACATAAATAAATCCATCATTTATATCCACATAAAATAAATATTTCTTTATCATATGAATCAATAATTAATTATTCACAAATAATATTACGAAATCACAATTATGACAACCAGTAGTTCCCAGAAAGAGGGGCTTTCAGATAAGGATTTCTCTTCTTTCTTGTAGCAATTAGGTGACCAAACCTCTCCTTGATGAACTTTCTAGACATTGCCAATAATGCTATCTAATAATATTATTCAAATAATATGAATTATTGATCGATAATGGAGATAATGTCAATGACAATTATTGAACAATGATAATATAAAATATCAACGCAATAATTATTGAATCAATAAAATAAAATATTGAGCGATAACTCACTGTGAAAATTATTGAGTAGTGCCTTCTTACGTAAGGATCAATAATTGACAATTACATGCAATAATACTGGTATTATCTTCTTGTGCGACCACGCAGTATTCTTCATTTTTAACCACCGGGTATTCCAACAAGATAATTGTAATAACTACGCCTGTTATTTTTAACCAACTTATATTTGTCGTTTTCTTCATCCAATCGCTTTCCGTTATGGGGCCCACATATGGTTCTGCTGGCCGTCAAATGCGAATATTCCTCGACGATCACGAATATTCTACGACCAAACGAATATTCCCAGGCAAAAATGAATATTTTATAACCACTTGCTTATTTTGAAATATTTGCGTATTTAACCCTTAACTATCCACATTAATCAAATCAACCCTTACTATTTCAAAATAATAAATAAAGGAAATTCATTTTTATTTAAAAAAATTTCGGGGTCTTACACTACAGGCCGAAGATATACAACTGTAAAACCAATTATCTTTGAGGCGCGACAATAGTATCCACGACCACGAATTATCCATTTTTGGCCGCCAAGGATATTCGTGTTTTCAATTACGATCATGATTATACCAAATAATCCTTGGTCATAATCATACCAAGTCTATCAATGCACTACTACGAAGATGACTTTTACCACATCCATGAATTAATATTTCATTCTTTGAGACTCACCAATAATTAATCCATATCATCGAATCATCCACGCACTACGTGCGAGGATATTCATTAGTATCACGACCACAAATTATCCATGCACTACTTACTAAAGATGACTTTTACCACATCCATGAATTAATATTTCATTCTGAGACTCAGCTCAATAATTAATCCATATCATCGAATCATCCACCTTGCTACAGGCCAAGGATATTCATTAGTATCACGACCACAAATTATCCATGCACTACGGCCAAAGATAATCGTGTATTCATTAGTATCGCGACAACAAATTATCCATGTACAATCGTGTATTCATTAGTATCACGACCACAAATTATCCATGCACTACTACCAAAGATAATCGTGTATTCATTAGTATCCACGACCACAAATTATTCATGCACTACTGACGAAGATAATCGTGTATTCATTAGTATCACGACCACCACAAATTATCCATGCACTACGACCAAAAATAATCGTGTTTTCAATTACGGTTATGATTATACTTAGAACAATCCACAGTCATAATCATACCAAGTCCATCTATGCACTTTCTGAAGCCACGCAGATGACTTTCAACGTAATATAAGCATGAGGATAATGATATAAAGAATCAATCAAATGAGATAAGGATAAATATTAAACATTTATAATATAATTTATCCAAGATTCAAGAATATCCCCATGTTATCAATCACTTAATAATCTCATAATCTAATATCATTAATATTATAACAATATTTTAATCACTTCTTAAATTTATAAACAATTTATCTCAATTGTTTACGCTTTTACCATATAATGCATTTAATCATTCAAAATGACATACTCATAAGATATCATCACCAATTATCAAATCCTCAAAAAATATGCATATACTCTATATAGGATTCTCTGGCCATAAAATCCTATTTTCAACTTTATTCTTCACATAACATATTTAACTCATATGTTCGTAATTAAACTATTTTCATGAATAATACCAAATCAGTCCCAAAAATATTTCTTTTCTGGGATTTAGCATAATATAGTCCCATAATTAAAATATATTTTTCTCGAATTTTAAAAATTCATTTACTATTTTCAAAATCAACTTCTAATTAATTCCTTAAGAAATTAGCTACCTCAAGTTTAACTCCAAAATTCCCAAATCTTGGCAGGACCTTACACATGTTAACGTGAGCTTCCAGTTTAAATTTCATGGTCATCGGAGTTATAGAACTCCGGTTATAGCGTTTTTAAATCGGAAAAACCTAAATATTGAAATAGTCATAACTTGCTCATTTTAAGTCGAAATGAGCTCATTTTTGTACAGGAGGTACTTTATACCATATACCTTCATGTACCAAAAGGCCAGAATTTTTCTCATAATTTAAGTGGCCAAACAGCCCCTCTAAAATCATGGCAAAGAGCTTTTTTCGGTTTTGCAGCTTTGCACTCCTTTGCTAAAATCAGTCCACACAAAATCTACAACACCTTTTCCAGTAATTCCACTTGGATTAGTTAGGTAACTCATAGATCTAACTCTAGGACTTGACCACACTCAAAAATTCAAAATATAATAGGAGATATGGTCAATTGAATTTCATGTTACGTTTTTCACCAAAATCTGATTTTCAACTCTTTGTGATTTCTATGAAACTTTCATATTTTCACATAATAACCAATATAACTCATCATAACACTTACTAATACTTCATATACCCATGATTTTCATTAGTCCAATGCTTTTATTATGACTTTCATCATAATCCTCGTAAACAGATCCTTTTAGTTGAAGAAATATTTGAGGGTTTAAGAAATGGGTTTTTGTACTGGGGTCAATACAAAATTCGATTTCACGTTCTAGGGTAGGATAGGAAGTCTTCAAGAATGATAGAAATATCATTCAAAACTGTTATTCTCGTCCAAGACTTGGATAGTACGTCACATTAATACCAACTGTGACTTCTATCCCTTAACCTGGATAGCACCTCACAATGATACCTATCAACTTGCCATCTTGATCACGACGTCAGCCTACGAAAGTCCGGCGGTTGGTGCATTCCACATAAGGAAGTCAACAACGAAAGGATCGGGGCTCTTTACTTATGGCTTGATATGACAATGATTGACTTTAGTGGTTTGGTTACTTTAAATTCGCATAACAGGTTGGTTAAGAGTATGAAAGCTAACAACCTTACTAAAATCATGATGAGTATTTAGCCAATCGATTTCTAAAGTTACATCAAAGACAAATATTTTCAAAGAGATAAGATCGACGAAGTAACGTGAAAATGTTTATTTTAATCAAACAAGATTTAAAAAGCGATGCGATAACGAAGGCTCTACTAACGAAGTTTCAACGATAAGTCAAAGTTTAACTTCTTGAGTCAAATTTAAGCGTTGAACACAACTAGGTGAAATAAAAGAGTGGGTAGAATCGGTATCTAACACGGTATAGACTTATGAAGAGCTTATGATTAACTTACCCGTGATAATTTTATTCGGGTTCCTCGTCACGAGAAAAAAACGCTCTCTCTTAAACTCTAAGGCTTGGTTTATGCAGGGCGACCTTTGGTGCCTCCATCCTAGTTGAATTTGTCTTGATGGCGACAAAATCGAGCTAAGTGACCTTCTCTTCCACAATTATAACATGCTTTGGGATGGCGCAGCATTCGATTCGATGTGTCCCTCTCCTCCGCATTTGAAGCATATGATAGGTGGTCTTTCTCCTTCCTTAACAACGGTCTTTGGTCTTTGATGTCTTTCCATCATTGTTGAATCTCCTTTTCTTGAAATGTCCATTCTTATTGTTTTGGCCGATTACCACCAGAAGTGGTTACCATATCTGGCCCATTGATTCCCTCCACGCTTGTTATCACCGCTTGATGACTACTCTCCGGTATTATAATTTTGCGGTTTGCTCTCTTTTTAGTTCGTTGACTCGTTATCGCGCTCCACTAATCGAGCCCTATTTACAACATCTCGAATAAAAACACGGTTTATGAGAAATAAGATGTTGGCGTATCTTTGGCTTCAAACCTCTTAAAAACATTCACACCATTCTCTCTTCATTATCCACCAGTGGGGGACGCCTTCGTGATAACTTCGCAAATTTTGCCTCGTGTTGCGACACGGTCATATTGTTTTGTTCCAACTTGATAAACTCCACCTCCTTCATTGGCGAATACTTTCGAGAAAGTATTTGTCGTTGAAACGACTCTGGAACTTCTCCCAAGATATCTTCATGACAATGAGGTTGAGTACGTTTCTGGATTTCCACCAAAGAATCTGTCTCTTCGCAACATAAAGGCGGCGAGGAACCTTTTGCTCCTCTGAGCATCCCAAGGCATCAAATATCTTGTAATCTGCTTTATCCATGCTTCCGCCGGAAGTGGTTTTGGCTCTCCTTAAACTCCGGTGGTCCCACTCCTTGAATTGTTTAGCGGTGACCGCTTGAGAGTTTTCCGTGTTTCCACCTACGTTTTGGACCGAGAATTCGCTTTACTTTGATGTTGCATGAATTCTAAAACCTCTTAAACGTCATCTGGTCGTTAAATCGATTGATTAGTGTTGTTGTTTACGGAGAATTATCGCCATCCTGTTGCACATTGTCACGATTATTGATCTGTGGAGAATCAACGGTCTCACATGCTCCATTGCTATTCTCAACATTCTCGGATGCCATTTTCAAACACCGCCACAAAATAAGGGTTAATTGACATACAACATATTATCACTATACTCGTGAGGCCAATCAAATACCAAATAAACATAGGTAGGTCATACTAGCGAAGGTATTCCCGTCTCTCCCCTCCTAGTACTATTCTCACATCTTAGCGTGGATCATATCCCTAAGCTCGATACCAACCTGTGATGCCCCCAAAATTAGGTATCGTCACCCATCTTGGGTCGCCACTTACATGGTACATAAATTCAAATACAACTTACTAATATAAGCGTGTGGTATAATATCGACATAAATCGTGAGTTTGAATACAAATATTGTCTACTAGATATTATACAAACTCAAAAGGAGTCCTCATTACAACTATTATCACACTATTTCACGTAATAATGAGGACTACTAATGCTATCCTCTGGACCATTACTCCGTTCCCAGACTTCGTCCCAAATATGTTCTCATTTCTTGAAGAAACGTTGTGAAAGAAAGGGTGAGCTCAACTAGCCTAGTAAGAAATATTATGACTAAGATAATGCGAATAAATTATCATTAGCCTTCAACAATGTTAAACCGATAAAATACAATAGACAACCGGTTTAGCTGCGGAATATCTGATCCATTAAAAGAGTCAAGTAGAAAATAAAGTCTACTATCTTTTAGGTTTTAAAAGGTTTTCATAAATTTTTATCACTAAGACTCGCTTTAATGAATAAACCACAATATCTAATCATCCACGTACCACGGTCAAGGATTTTCATCAAATTATCAATGGTCATTACTATCTTAGAATCACCCTCGGTCATAATCATACCAAAAACTATCCATCAACGCATTACGAGCCATTGAGGACTTTTGTCACATCATTTATATCAAGCCATGATTATACCGAATGATCCCTGGTCATAATCATACTAAGTTCATCTATGCACGTAAGCCAAAGATAACATAATATAACATGAGGATGATGACAATGACATAATAATTCAATAAAACAAGTTCGCGAATTAATTTATTCAGGAACTAATAACGTCCAAATTGTCAACATGATATTGCTTTGTAGAGTAAAATTCAAGAATGCTCAGAAAAATATTTTCATGAAAAATACTGGATGAAGCACAAATATCAAGGATATTCCACTAATTTTATGGAGTATAGAAGTCAAAATTTTAATCAACTGAGTATAATAAAGAATGGAATAACAAAGGAAATCACCATGCATGCGGTACTTCACATAGACAGGTTATTCCAATAGAATAATAATAACGGAACCGAATCGGGTGAAATTCACAATCACAGGATGATCCAACGTAAATAATAAATCTTTGAATAATAATAAACAATGGAACCAGTCCTCCTGTAAAACACGAACAGGATATTCCAACGGAATAATAAATGCGGAATAATAAACAATGGAACCGTGTCCTATGTAAAACACACGAGCATGAGATATTCCAATAGAATAATAAAGAATGGAATAACGTAAGAATATCACCAAGTATAGGGATTCAGCGTATACTGAGTTATTCCAATGAATAAATAAGAATGGAATAATATAAGGATTTCACCAAGTATAGGGTATATCACAGATACGAGGTTATGTATAGGGTATGCCACTTTTTACAAAGTTATTCCAACAAAGATAATAATGAATGGAATAACGAAGTTCTCTTCATGAATAAGAAAAAATAACACCCTTTACTGCACAACAAATAATATTCCCTACTAGTAAAAGACACCGGATATCAAAGTAGTGAAGTACCATAATACTCTTCTTCTTTCTCTCTATAGATTTTCTCTCTATAGCTTCTCTCTAATAATTTCTCTCTAGAGTTTCAAAGTGAATTCAAAGAAAATAATGAAGGAATGAGCTTCATTTATAGGAAAATAGAATGCATAGTAATTAATCCATGAACGGTCCAGTTGATTTACTTTAATCGGCGGTCCATATTTAAAGCAAAATCTTTTAAATAAAATATCATATATTCTATTTATATAAAAAACATTTTACTATGCAAACACTATGCAACACTATGCAAAACACTATATGCAAAACACTATATCAACACTATCGTAATAAAATATAATATATTCTATTTATAGAATAACTTTAATAAAGTATTACATTTTATATAAAAAAGATGTTTACATTTTATTACGTTAATAATACTGAATAAAACAAAACGTCATTATCGCTATAATAATTCATATTATTAATCGACAATAATGGAATCAAACTAAGTGACTTCTCACATAAGCATCAATAATCAATACCGGTAATGTCTACTATGCAACCACACGTATTCTTGTACTTTTTTTCACTACCGAGTAGTTCAACGAGATCAACGGTAAAACTTCCGCCGTTATTTCATAAAAAAATTTTGTCGTTTTCTCAATCCGAAATAATAATTACGCTAGGGGTCCACCAATGATTGAGTTGTCAGATGCGAATATTCCTGCTAAACCCAATATTCCCCAGACCAATCGAATATAATATAACCACATGCATAGTTTGCAAAATTTATAAATGCTACCCACAACTATAATATTATCTCAAATTCACACCATAATATTAAAAATTATTTCGACAAAATTTAAATCTTTATTGATAAAATCCGGGGTCTCACAATTTTTAATTTAGTCCTGCAAGTATTATTAAACTTGCACCACCTCCCCTAATAGTAAATCATGTGAATCAATAGTAAATCATGTGACTCAATAGTTTTAAACATGTGAAAAAATTAATTATAGTGTAGTACCTTCATCTATACCTCCAATTTTTATTTAGTCATGCAAGTATTATCAATCTTGTACCAATTCCCCTAATAGTAAATCATGTGAACACATAGTTATAAGCATGTGAATTAATAGCAATTAATTGCTCATTTATCCGGTGAATTACCCAATTGGTCAATATAACCTCCAGACATCAATTATTATCGAAATAAATGTCGATTTCCATTAACACTAATAATTCCCACACAATGGAACTATCAATTTCATCTTTAATCAACACGAACTTATTCATCATTAATATTATAACTCTCAATATTTAACAACCAGGTCGTTCCCAGGAAAGAGGGGGCTTTCCGATAAGGATTTCTCCCTATCATAGCCAAGCAATTAGATTATCTAACCTCTCATTGATGAACTTCTGAGACATTGTCGATATTGCGAATAATAATATGAATAACTTTGTCGTCTCAATTATTGATTTAATAATATAACATATTATACAGATTATACTGTGACAATAATTGAATCAATAATATGAGAGATATGATGCAATAATTACTGTAACAATAATTGAATATAACTGAGTGACTTCTTACGTAAGCATCAATAATCAATACCGTGTGCTACTATACAACCGCGTGCATTACTGTACTTTTCCTACCGGGTAGTTCAATAGTTTTAACGGTAACACTTTCGCCGTTATTTTTATAAAATGATAATCTCGTGCTTTTCTTACTACGACAATACTTGAGTTATGGGGTCCACTAATGATTGTCTTGTGTCAAATTTGATATTCCCCACAAAAAAGAATATTCTCCGACCAAACGAATATTTTATAACAACTTGCATACTTTGTAAAATTTTCACATATCACCCTTAACTTTAACCTTTTATCAATTTAACCATTTACGAAATAAAATAATAATTATAAGAAAATTGAATACTTTCATTTCATAAAATTCGGGGTCTTACAGTTACTGTTAGAGTTTGTGCCCTAGAGGCCAATTATTTGATATAATTGCTTAACATTTTGATATTATATTTGATTGAATAAATGAATGATTTTATTATGGTTTTATTTACTGCGTTATATAAATGTTAACATAATAAAATTCTTTAGAATAGTGATACAAATTATATAGTTTCAAGTGTGTGACTTGAACATGAGATTATATAATTATAATTAGTATCATTATTCTTAAAAGTCCCTAGTCGAGTTGTGACGCCCCCAAAATAGGTATACATCACCCATCTTGAGTCGCCAGATACATGGTACATAAATCAAATACAAACTTAATTATACAACTGTCGAGTAATATACAACAAAATATAGCTGAGATTTTAAACAAGAATATTGCCTTCTAGACAATATACACTCTCAATGGAGTCCTCATTACAATTATTATCACACTATTTCACAGAATAGTGAGGACTACTAAAACAACCATCTATCGGACCAATCAATCCTTTCCCAAACCGGTCTAGCTATATTCTCATTTTCTGAAGAGAACAGTGAAAGAAAAGGGTGAGCTCAACTAGCCCAGTAAGAAATATTATGACTAAGATAATGCAGAATAAAATATTCTTAGTCTTCAACAGTATAACAACTGATAGAATACAATAGACAACAAGTTTTAGATCAACAACTGCAGCGGAATAAGCAATCAATTAGAAGAGTCAAATAGAACATAATGTCTAATATCTCCTTTAGATTAAAAGTCCATCATTAATATTTCATTCTTATAATACTCATCAACAGTTCTTTGTTATACACAAGACAAAAAGAACTCTCATCACCTGTCTTCACCTGAACCACCAAAGATTATAGTTAAATCCATAATTCATATTTATAATCATGTAAATCAACAGTTTCTCCTTGCCACAAAGGCTTAATAGAACGTTTACTCAATATCCTTACCCCAAAGGCTAAAGATATTCAAATGTAATAACAATGATCATACCAATCAGTTATCTACCTTTGCACTACGGGTCAAAGATATTTAACTATAAAACCAATGGTCATGATCATACCAATCAATTGCCTGTCAGTGCACTACGGCCAAATACATTCAACTGTTAACTAATGGTCATGATCCTGCCAATCACATCATCATATTATCCCTGTACTACGGCCAAGGATATTCGTTAGTATAACTAGTGGTCATGATCATGTCATACACCTGTCCATCTTTGCGCTACGTGCCAAAGCTATCAATCAAGAGTTCATCTTTGCACTACGACAAAAGATATCAATCAACAGTTCTTCTTTGCACTACAGGCCAAAGACATTCAACTGTAAAATCAATAATCAATTGTCCATTTATGCACTACGGGCCAAAGATGACTTTTAACGCAATATAAGTATGAGGATCATGACAATGATATAAAGAAACAATCAAATGAGATAAATGATAAATATTAAACATTTATAATACAATTTATCCAAAGTTCAAGAATATCTAAATTGTCAACATGATCACCAATTGTGGAGTAAAATTCAAGAATAATATTCATGTATCAAAAATTAATTTGGACAGAAAAGAATCAATTTTTTGTCATGAATAATACCCTGTAAATAGTACTTCATGAATAGTACCATGTGAATAGTAATTTGTGAATAGTATTTCGTGAATAGTACCCTCGAGTGAATAATACCTAAGTGAATAGTACTCTGTAAATAATACTCCGAGTAAATAGTACCCGAGTGAATAATACCCAGAGTGAATAGTACCCGAGTGAATAGTAAGAAATAATACCCCTTGCGAATAAGAAATAAATAACATCCCTTACGGATATTGAACGAAAATAATATTCCTTACGAATATTAAACGAAGACAATGAATATTGAACGAAAATGATATTCCTTACGAATATTGAACGAAAATAATATTCATACGAATACGAAAAATAATATCAAATAAATAATACCCCTTACGACTGTTGAACGAAAATAATATTCCTACGAATATTGAACGAAGATGATATTCCTTACGAATATTGAACGAAAATAATATTCATACGAATACGAAAAATAATATCTCTTTAGAATATGAAATAAATAATTCCCCTTATCTCAGAAGAAGACTTGATACTGGAATAGTGAAGTAGCAGACTTCTCTTCTTCTTTCTCTCTATAACTTCTCTCTTTATAGCTTCTCTCTTTATAATTGCTCTTGTGAGTCTTAGTGAATTGGTGAGAATGAAAGAAGAATGAACTTCTATTTATAGGAAAATATAGTTTCGATAATTGTACGTTTTGGGGCTCAAAATATTACAGTATAATACCTTCATCTTTTTTTTCATTTTTAATTTAGTCCTTCAAGTATTATCAAACTTGCACCACCTCCCCTAATAGTACACATGTGAATCAATAATACAATCATGTGACTCAATAGTTCTATACATGTGAAAAAAATAATTACAGTATAGTACCTTCATCTATACCTCCTTTTTTAATTTAGTCATGCAAATATTATCAATCTTGCACCACCTCCCCTAATAATACATACATGTGAATCAATAGTATACACATGTGAAAACATAGTTATAAACATGTGAATTAATTGCAATTAATTGCTCATTTATTCGATTAATTACCCAATTGGTCAATATAACCTCCAGACATCAATTATTATCGAAATAAATGTTGATTCCCATTAACACTAATAATCTCAACACAATGGAAATATTTTTATTAATAATTTCATTTTTGAAATTTCTAAGTTTGATTTTTCCCGAAAAAGTCAACTGTTGACTTTTTTGACCAAAAAGTCAACCCCGATAAATTTTGTGTTTGTAGTCTATTTCTACTAATTTCATCGTTCCGAACTCAAATATCATGTCCGCGTCTCCAAATTCAACTTCGAACTCAAATTCGATTTTTAATAACATTCATCATTAATATTATAACTCACAATATTTAACAACCATGTCGCGTTTTTCGAGAAAGAGGGGCTTTTCGATAAGAATTTCTCCTTATTGGCCAAGCATGATTAGGTGACCAAACCTCTCCTTGACGAACTTCTAGACATTGTCAATATTGCAAATAATAATATGAATAACTTTGTCGCCTCAATTATTGATTCAATAATATAAAATATTATGCAGATGATACTATGACAATAATTGAATCAATAATATGAGAGATATTATGCAGCAATTACTGTAACAATAATTGAGTATAACTGAATGACTTCTCACATAAGCATCAATTAATTAATACCGTGTGCTACTATGCAATCACGCGTATTACTGTTCTTTTACCACCGGATATTTCATAACAACCTGCTTACTTTGAAAAAATTTCAAATATCACCCTTAACTTTAACCTTTTATCAATTTAACCATTTACTAAATAGAATAATAATTATAAGAGAATTGAATACTTTCATTTAATAAAATTTGGGATCTCACAATCTCCCCTCCTTATAAAATTTCGCCCTCGAAATTTACGTACCTAAGTAGTTCGAAGAGATGAGAATACCTTGCTTTCTTTTCGGATTATACCTTCTCGGTTATTTCTTCTGTATCATGATTTTCCCATTGCTCATCTCTTGTATTTCAAATATCATTCTAGAAATTTACGTGCCACATATATTCTGATCGACCAAATAAATAACACATAAGCTTAGGTAGGTCATACTAGCGAAGGAATTCCCCGTCTCTCCCCTCCTAGTTCTTGTCTCATATCTCAGCCAGGGATCATATCCCTAAGCTTTGATACCAACTGTGACGCTCCCAAAATAGGTATACATCACCCATCTTGAGTCGCCAGATACATGGTACATAAATCAAATACAAACTTAATTATACAACTGTCGGGTAATATACGACAAAACATAGCTGAGATTTTAAACAAGAATATTGCCTTCTAGACAATATACATTATCAATGGAGTCCTCATTACAATTATTATCACACTATTTCACAGAATAGTGAAGACTACTAAAACAACTATCTGGACCGTCAATCCGTTCCCAGACCAGTCCCAGCTATATTTTCATTTCCTGAAAAGAACAATGAAAGAAAAGGGTGAGCTCAACTAGCCCAGTAAGAAATATTATGACTAAGATAATGCAGAATAAATTATCCTTAGTCTTCAATGGTATAACAACTGATAGAATATAATAGATGTAAGACCCCAACTTTTATGAATAAAGAATAATTTTTTTGAAATATATTTTTGAATATTATGGTGTGGATTTGATATAATGTTATAGAGTTGGGTAATATTTACAAATTTTACAAAGTAAGTAAGTGGTTATATAATATTGTCGTAGTTAGAAAATGACATAATTATCTTTTTATAAAAATAACTATAGGAAGTGTTACCAAGTAAAAGCTGTTGAACTACCCTTAGTAAAAATACGATAATATCGTGGTTGCATAGTAACATACGGTATTGGTTATTTATATTTACGTGAGAAGTCACTCAGTTATACTCAATTATTGCTATAGTAATTGCTGCATTATATCTCTCATATTATTGATTCGATTATTGTCACAAATTATCATTTGCATAATATATTATATTATTAAATCAATAATTGAGACGACAAAGTTATATATATTATTAATTGAAATATTTACAATGTCTAGAAGTTCACAAGGAGAGGTTTGGTCATCTAATTGCGCTACCAATAAGGAGAAATCCTTATCGAAAGCCCCTCTTTCACGGAACGACTTGGTTGTTAAATATTGTGAGTTATAATATTAATGATTAATAAGTTCGTGTTGATTAAAGATAAAATTGATAGTTCCATTGTGTTAGAATTATTAGTGTTAGTGGAAATCAACATTTATTCCGATAATAATTGATGTCTGGTGTGACGCCCCCAAAATAGGTATACATCACCTATTCGAGTTGTCAATACATGGTATGTAAACAACTACAACTTTATTATTACAACAAGAAAAGCTGTGAGTTTGAATACAAATATTATCTTCTAAACAATATCTATACTCAAATAAATCCTCATCACATTTATTGATACATTATTTTACAAAATGGTGAGGACTACTAAACAATCCTTTCTAAAACCTTCATTCCATACCCCAGGCTACGTGCTCGCTATATTCTCGCCTCCACGAGAAAAATGGAACAAAAAGGAAAAGGGTGAGCTCAACTAGCTCATAAAGAATATTATGACTAAGATAATATACAACAAATTATCGTTAGTCTTCAACAGGAAAAATATAATAGAATACAATAGACAACAAATTTTAAATCAATATTCGCAGCTGAAATAATAATTCATTAGA
Source organism: Panax quinquefolius (assembly GCA_020205615.1). Classification (NCBI taxonomy): domain Eukaryota; kingdom Viridiplantae; phylum Streptophyta; class Magnoliopsida; order Apiales; family Araliaceae; genus Panax; species Panax quinquefolius. The sequence goes on along the minus strand of JAINUW010000677.1, from coordinate 261,972 downwards.
AGAGTTAAGTAGAGAATGCAAACTACTATCTTCTATGTATGAATTTAAAAGTTCATCGCCTATCTTTTATCCTGTAACATCAATCAATATACATCTGAATCAAATATTCATCTTTGCACTCTGTGCCAAAGATATTCATCGATTAATCATGTTCATTTAAACACTGCTTCATCTTTGCACTACGGGCCAAAGATATTCTTCGAAATCATTCATCCTTGCACTACTGAGCCAAAGATATTCTTAAGAAATCATTCATCTTTGCACTACAGGTGCCAAGATATTCCATAATATCATCATTTAAGACCGAGGATGATGAAAAATATTTTTTTTTTTTAAAAGAAACGAATCCAAAGGAAACAAAATGACAAGGATTAAGGATTAAGGATTCGTACTTGGTTTTATCCACGTCAAAAATACCTCAAAAATAATCATAGTGGTGTAAAATTCAAGAATGATCAAAACATGGATACAATCGAGTTAGTATCCGAATAGATATTTTGACGAAAAGAAGAAATTTTATTTTTCTATTGAATAAGTACCGTATCGTGAATAGTCTCAGTATCGTGAATAGTCAGATATCGTGAATAGTAACTCCGACACCAAAAGATAGAAATTCCACAAAAACATCTTCACGCTTCATGAATAGTACTCGTGAATAGTAACTCGTGAATAAGAACTCATGAATAGTAACTCGTGAATAGTAACTCATGAATAGTAACTCATGAATAGTAACCCCGACATGAAAAAGTTCCAAATTTGATAAAAACTTGGATCAACATTTCAAAGATAATGATATTGAAGAAATAATATCATTTGAGAAGAAAATAACATCCCTTACCTCGAAAGATCAAGATTTCTAAATTTGAAACAGGATATAGGCTATGACTTGGACTTGCACCGTATAGCAATACTCAAAGTATACTCAAAATACTCACAAGAATACGCCGATAATATAGAGAGAAAAACTTCGATTTACGTGTGATTTTCAATTCTAACCTAAGCACCTATTTATAGGAAAATGCTTAGAACACCAAAGCGAAAATTTAATAAAATATATTATTATTAATAAATTTCCTCGCCTCTTTGGAAATCAGATCCCAACATTTCCCACATGCCAACCTTCTAGAAAGAAATGATAAAAAACGTTTTTCATAAAATAAATAATTAAAACTTACAAAAAATAAATTATTTGAGCTTGAACTTCAATAATTCATAATAAATAGCCCTTTCATCGAAAATTCGAATCACGTGAGTTTTTATAGGAAATTCAATTCTCTACAACTTTGCGAAGAAAGTTTTTCCAAATTCCAAATGAAATTGACCGAAATCCACAAACGAAGCGATTTTACGTGCTATAATCAAATTTCGACCAATAAATGGGGTCCACCGACATGTTTAACATGTTTTAAACATTTATTGCAACAAAAATACTCTTCCTCCTCGTATACTCATATATCCCACATTCGTTGTAAAATATATCACCTAATATATTATTAAAATAATATATTTAAATGAATTATTTTATCGTAAAAGATAAAATATTAATTTTCAACAATTGTCATTTTAAAAATTTTCTCCATCTATATCCACATAAAATCAATATTTTCCTCATCATATAAATCAATAATTAATTATTCACAAATAATATTACGAGAATCACAATATTGACAACCGTGCGCTTCCTGTGAAAGAGGGGCTTTCCAATAAGAATTTCTCCTTCTTGGCGCGCAATTAGGTGACCAAACCTCTCCTTAGATGTAACTTTCTAGACGTTGCCAATAATGTTATCTAATAATATTATTCGGATAATATGAATTATTGCTTCGATAATGAAAAATCTTGTGTAATGACAATTATTGAAACAACAACAATATAAAATATCAACGCAAAGAATTAATAAAATCTTGAACGATAATTATCGTAACCATTATTGAGTAGTGCCTTCTTACGTAAGAATCAATAATTGGTGCAATACTGCGTCTTCTTTGTTCAACAACGCCATATTAGTGTTTTTAACCAAGGGTATTCCAACATGATAATCTGGTAACAACTACGTAGTTATTTAAAAACAACTTATATTTGTCGTTTTCTTCATCCAATCGCTTTCCAGTTATGGGGCCTACAAAAGATCTGCGCCATCGCATTTAATATTCCCCGACAAAGAAGAATATTCCACGACCAAACGAATATTCCCAACAACAATGAATATTTTATAACCACTTGCTTATTTTGAAATATTGGCGTATTTTACCCCTAACTATCCATATTAATCAAATCAACCCTTACTATTTCAAAATAATAAATAGAAAATTAAATTTCATTAATAATAAGTTGGGGTCTTACAACCTCCCTCCTTATGAAAATTAAGTCCTCGAAATTGACGTACGTGCACAGTGTTTCGAAAAGGTGAGGATACCTCGCTTTCATTTCCGCTTTCCAATTCCCGGTCATTTCCTCTATAGCATGATTCCTCCACAAAACTTTAACTTGTGGTATGACCTTTCTACGTAGGACATGCTCCTTCCTATCCAAGATCTTGACAGTACCTCCTCATACGTTAAGTCTTCTGTATCTCGTCCGGTTCTAACTTCAATAACGTGGTTCGGTCTTTCACATATTTACGAAGCATGATATGTGAAACACATTATGAACACGAGACATACTTGGAGGTAACGCAAGTCTATAGGCTACATTTCCTACTTTCGGTCAAGAATTTGAAATGGACCAATAAATCGTGGATTGAGCTTTCCTCTCTTCCCAAATCTTGTAACTCCTTCCATGGAGCAACTCACAACAATACATGATCCCTACACTAAATTCCACGTCCTTTCGATGAAGATCCGCATAACTCTTTTGTTTCGATCTTGTGCCGCTTTGTATCGTTGTCGAATCATTTGGATCTTTTCGGTGAGTCATACGTGACTAACTTTCGGGTCCCAACAATGTTGCTTCACCCACCTCATCCCAACATATTGGAGAACGACATTTTCGTCCATATAATGCTTCAAATGGAGCCACACCTATACTTGCCGATAACTATTGTTGTAGGAGAATTCCACCAATGGTAAATACTTATCCCAACCCGCCTTTGAAGTCTAGGACACGAGTCTTAATAAATCTTCAAGAGTTTGAATAGTCCTTTCGATTGTCCGTCCGCTTTGAGGATGGTATGCCGAATCAATCGTAAATCGCGCTCATAGCTTTTTGCAAGCTAACCCAAAATCTTGAAGTGAATCTTGGCTCACGATCCGAAACTATGGATACAGGGCATGCCATGCAACCTCACAATCTCATTCACGTATATACTAGCAAGACGTTCAAGGAATAAGTCTCCCGTATCGGCAAGAAATGAGCGAACTTGGTTAATCTATCAACAATAACCCAAATAGCATTGATGCCTTGAGAAATCGTAGGAAGACCCGTAATGAAATCCATGATAATGTGTTCCCACTTCCATTTTGGAATCTCAAGTGGTTGCAACGGACCCTTAGGTACTAGATGCTCCGCCTTTACACGTTGACAAGTTAAACACATTGAGATAAACTTTGCAATCTCTCTCTTCATATTGTTCCACCAAAATGTATGTCGAAGATCACGATACATTTTGGTACTTCCAGGATGGATTGCAAATGGTGTATTGTGTGCCTCCATCATAATCTTTTACTTCAAATCAGAGTCGTTAGGGACACAAAGTCTAGAGTGGACTCAAAGTATTCCTTCTTCATCAATTCTCGCTCCCGAAATAGCTCCTTCTTGTACTTTCTTCTTCATACGCATCAGTTACGGGTCGGTGGCTTGAGCAACCTTAACTTTTTCTATTAAAGTTGGCTCTATCGTATACTTGACATCATCGCACTCATTCCCGCAAGATATGATCTTCTACTCAACGCGCGTCGGCTACCACGTCGCTTTACTTTACCGGGATGTTATTAAATAGTGTGGTCGTAGTCTTTCAATAGCTCGAGCCAACGTCACGTCGCGTGTTGAGTTCTTTTTGAGTGAAGAAATATTTAAGGCTTTTATGGTCCGAATATATCTCCACTTTCTCCCCATATAGATAGTGCCTCCATATTTTTTAAGCGAAAACGATCACCGCTAACTCTAGATCATGGTAGGATAATTCCTCTCATACTCTTTAAGTTATCGCGAGGCATAGGCTATGACTTTCCCACGTTGCATGAGAACACATCCTAACCCTTTGCACCGAAGCATCATTGTAGATAACAAATCCATCCGAACCGGATGGTATTGTTAGAACAGTCTTAGAAATAAGTCTCCTCTTAAGCTCTTGGAAACTTTTCTCGCATTCTTCGCTCCAAACGAATTTTGTATCCTTCCGAGTTAGTTGAGTTAATGGAGTAGCGATTCGAGAAAACCCTTCCACGAATCTCCGATAATAACCAAATAAGCCCAAAAAGCTACGTGCTTGATCCAATCGACTTGGTTGCTCCCAACTTTGTATTGCTTCAATCTTTACCGGATCAACAGATACTCCATGTTTCGACACCACGTGCCCAAGGAATGCTACTTCCTCGAAGCCGAACTCGCATTTCTTCAATTTGGCATATAGTTGGTTTTCACGAAGCCTTTGGAGTACCAGCTTCAAATGGTGCTCATGATCTTCACGGCTTTTGGAATATATGAGGATGTCATCAATAAAGACAACAACGAATTGATCCAAATATTCCTTGAATACTCGGTTCATCATATCCATGAAAGCCGCAGGAGCATTAGAATATCCTGTCTGTGCGGGTTACAATTGACCTGGTTCCATTCTTTATTACTCTGTTGGAACAACCTGTCTGTGCGAATTACGCACGCCTGGTGAATTCTTATGTTATTCCATTCTTTATTATTCTATTGGAATAACCTGTCTATGTGGATTACCGCATGCATGGTGAATAATCCTTCTTATTCATTCCTTATTAAATTGTGGAAATGATCTGTCTACGTGGATTACTGCATGGCGGGCAAAAATCCATTTGCGATTTCATATATTCTATTATACTCAGTTGGTTAAAGTTTTGGCTTCTATACTCCATGAAATTAGTGGAATATCCTTGATATTTGTGCTTCATCCAGTATCTTTTCATGAAAATATTCTTCTGAGCATTCTTGAATTTTACTCTACAAAGAAGTATCATGTTGACAATTTGGACGTTATTGATTTCTGGATAAATTAAAATTATAAATCTTTAAAATTTATCCTTGAACTTGTTTTATTGAATTATTATGTCATTGTCAACATCTTCATGCTTATATTGTGCTGAAAGTCATCTTTAGCTTACGTGCATAGATGGACTTGGTATGATTATGACCAGTGATTATTCGGTATAATCATGACCGTAATGTGACGAATGATGTGGTAAAAGTCCTCATTGGCCTGTAGTTCATTGATGGACAGTTGTTGGTGTGATTATGACCAGGGATTATTCGGTATAGTCATTGTAATAACACAATATTTTCAATAAGAAATTTTTGCGAATTAATTTTTTTTTATATATATAAGGTGGGAATATTTGCAAAGTAATGTATATATATCTATATGATACATAAAATTTATTTATTAGATGAAAATAATTTCTTTTTAGACTTATTGATCATTATAGATTATATTCTTATAATAAAATAATTTTGTAATAAAATATTTATTATTTATTTTCCATACAAATATGATTATGGTATATATGATATGATTATTAGTATTATTATGATATGTATTGTTATAGGTTTAATTATTTTAACTTAATTAATGATGGTATGTATGAAGGTTATGTCAGATATGAATTCAAAACCCTAAGTCCTAATTTTTGAATAAGGAATGAGAATAACAATATAATATTATTTATATTTCAAAGGATATAAATATGCTCGATATATGTGTAATGTTAATTTGTAGATCAGTTATAGTAACACAGTATAAACCCTAACATTACTGATAAACTATAAATATGTAATCGATTATGACTGTAAGATTTTTAAGTTGTGGGTTATGTAATTAATAACCTTTATTATGTTTACTGTCAATTAGGTAAACCCTAATTGATATCTAGAAACCCTAATTACTAAATTAGAACCCTAATTGCTAAGTTATAAGCCCTAGGTATTAATTTAGCAAGGTTAATGGTAATTAATATATTATAAAGGCTAATTTACAAAACCGAGGTGATTAGGAAACCTAGTGTAATTAGGGAACCCTAACCAACATTTTAGAAACTAAGTTTTCCATATTTGCCCTTAATATACAATTCTAGATTTAGAGCTTATAAAACCCTAGGGTTAAACCCTAAGGGTCAAAACCCTAAGGGTTAAAACCTAATGGGTGTGAGAAGTTACCAAGTTGCCATGCACTTTATAAGTCAAATGTCCAAACTACCCTTTTGATTATTTTAATAAGGTGGAGTGTAGATCTAGCCCTAGTAAGGAGTTGGTGACCAACTCTAGCTAGCCATGTGGTCTAGAAGTAAGCTTTAATCATTCAATCTCAGCCATCTTGCATCACAAGTGCACTAGATTCAAATTATATATAGATTATGAGAGAGATAATGTCACATTCAAGCCACATTTGATCACAACACTTAACCAAAACCCTCTCAACTTCAAACACCCGAAAATTCTTGCTAGACCAGTCCCTAATCAAGTCCCAAGTTCACCCATAACAGATCAAGAAGTCAGATTCAAGATTTTGTTCATAAGAGGTATAAACCTAACCCTAGAAATTTGATCTTTAAAGTCATGTTAGATGTTATGTTTAGATTTTTAAATATGTTATTTGTAGTATCTTTTAATGATCTGGGTTGTTATAACTCAGATCCATAACACTTAGATGCTCGAAATAGGAGTTTTCAAGAATCTGGGAATTTTAATTTATGTTGTCTGACAATGAATGTCATACCCCATAGATTCTTCTGTGTTCATGATTGTTGTTGTTTTATGTGTTAAATCCATAGCCTGATATGTTGTCTTTGCTCTGCAACTGAAATAACGATCATATGATGCACATATTTCACGTTATTAACGGTCAAAGATCGTTGACCGGCATCGACCGGGAGATTTCTGGGTAACCCAGATTTCCCCAGGTCGGTCTAACAGATAGTTCTTGGGTTCAGATCTTGCAGGTTTTATGTGTTTTGTACATGTTGTTGCATTCGTGTTATAGTATGTAATATGTACTACAAATGCATGACTTTATATCACCTAAATGACAAGCATGATCAAAGTATTCGACAGTCAAAGTAGGCCACTTTTGACCGATTTTTGCGTTTCTCGAATTTCCAAAAAGAAGATCAATGACCTCTCGACAACGTTTGATTTGATGCTAGCTTATGATTATGTTGTAGTTTGATTGATCTCGATGAATGTTATGTGTACCTTGTCATATATACTATAAGCTCGAACCATAACATCAACTTGTTAATGACCGTAACTATAGGATTTGAGCTTCAATTGACCCTCGATGATCGACCGGGTTTCGGGTAACCCGTAAAACCCAGAAAGCCCTGACAGTGAGTTTGAAGGAACAGATCTACTTGTTGTTATATTGTATGATCTTGTTAGTTGTTGTGTCTTGTAGTATTACATTAGTAGTACATGATCAAAGTTATAACATGCCCATAAATCTCATAACCTAACATGTATGACTGGTCAAACATGATTAGTCGATCACTAACATTGATGTTCTTGAGCCTCAAGAACACCTAAGGCGACGCTTTCTATTGCCAAAGGCTTTAGCGACAGACTTAGTTAATTTTAATTAATTAAATTCCAAAAATTGATTAAAAATAGAGAAAAATAGTTTTTAATTATTAAAAATACGTAATAAATTCCTAAAAATTATTTTAAGGTCTAAAAATAGGTTTTTAATTATTTTGAATATATTTCATTAATATTTATTATTTTTGGAATATTAATGGTATTTAATTTATTTAATTATTATATTAAATAAATTGCTTAAAAATGATTTTAATACTTAAAAATCATTTAAAATTATATTATGTTATAATATTTTAAGTTATTTTAATATTTTGTAATGAATTTCATTAATTAAATAATATTAATGATATTTAAGTTATTTAATAAATGTATTAAATAAATTATGAAAAATAAAATTAATGATTTAAAAATTATATAAATATGATTTAAAGGTTATAAAAATATTTTAAGTTATAAAATATAACTTTTGATATTTTGTCCTAAAAATATTAATTATTTAATATTATTGATATTAAATTGATTTAATTATTATATTAAATAAATAGTTTAAAATGGTTTTATTGATTTAAAAATCATTTTAAAAGGATATAATTGAATTAAAAATATTTTTAAGTTATACTTAATGACTTTTAATATTTTGAGGATAATAGATTAATATTTTAATATTAATGGTAATTATTTAAAATGATTTTAATTATTTTAAAAATTATTTAAGGGTATTATTAAGTACTTTAATAATATTCTCGAGTTATTATAACTAACTTTAATATTTTGGCAATGGTTTCATTAATAGTTTAATATTATTTAAATATTAATGATAATAGAATTATTTGATGTTTAAATTATTTTATAATGATTCTGGTGTTTGAAAATTCATGATAAATTATAATAAGTATTTGAAAATTATTATAAGGCTATGAAAAATAATATGACTGATACTTGGTTGTCCAGAATAATATTAAGGGTAATGATTAGAGTTTTAAACTTGATAAGTACTCGATACGCCATCGGTACACCGACATGTCTTTGAAATTGATACGAACTTAGATAGTTTGACTGTATATGTGTTCATTTGTGATTTAATGACTGTGAAACATGTGTGACAATGTGATTAGGTTATGTGTTGACTGCAATAAGCAGTACTATGTGTTATGATATGTGATTCTAATCGATAGAATGATCTTATTAATGATAGGTTTTGGTATGAAAGATAAAACTAAGTTACGTATTGTAAGCCATAGACCAGGCAAGTTTCCTATACTTACTCCAATTATTATTGAGCAAGTATCCTACCTTTACATTTTCTTTATGCAATGGACATGTGTAAGAAGTTTCAAAATTATATTATTATTATGCTAGATTATTAACCCTATTGTGATATATTCTATATCCGATCATTGTTTATCAACATGTTAGTATATGGTAATTCAGATATATATTCAGTTCGTTAATTTCTAAACATGGTTATACAAGTGTCCCCACTTGGATAATCATTGTATTTAATCACATGTTGATATATATATATATATATATATATATATATATATCTAAAAGCTATTTGACCCATTTGTAGACGTACGATTCGTAAATATCGTTGAATATGATAAAACCTTTTGTATCCAATCAAATTGCTTTGGTTGGATTCCGCACATCCCTAACATTGAAAACTTTTTATGCTTCTAAGGCGGCCAGAGTGAACGATAATATCGTTCTTGCATGTAGTATTGATCAATACAGGGCACATTGGGCAGATCACCCTCGTGTCCGTAAGTTATAACGGTTTTCGGATGAAGTTCTGCTAAACCTTAGCGAAAATGAAAAATAATGTTCATAGTCATTACCCAGTTTCAGAAATTTGATAGAGAGTTGATATGTTCTGTTCAGATTACTTCATAACTTTTGATTTGTTGTAGAAGGGTAGTACAAAGAAAATATTTAATCCTTTCAGTTAATATTTATAATTGTTATTACTTGCTGGGCACTCAAATGCTCATCCTTGCTTAATTTAAAAATTTTCAGTTAAGTATGATCGGCCAGAGGGCTCAGCCAAGAGCAAAGGGAAAGGAAAGCTACCCGAATAAGTTTGTATTATCTTATGTAATAGCTAGACTTAAATAAGATGATTATATTTATTATCTATCATGTAATGAAAGGTTTTAAGGTCGCGTACCTGGGATTTAGAAAACTCTGATATGTAAATTAAGTTAGATATTTATGATAATATTATTATTTCCGCTCATAGAAATGGTATCGTAATGCACTGAGTTCGGGTTTTAAGTATCTAAATTTGGGGGCGTTACAGTTTGGTATCAAAGCTTTAGGGTTAAAACCTTAGGTGGGGGTAGACCTTAGGCTATAACCTTAGAGCAGAGGAAAACGTCGAAAGTATAAATAACTCACATAGAGTTTAAAAAGAGATGAATTGAATAAATTCATCGTCAAACAAAAATAAAAGATAACTTAAATAAAACTATTAATTGATGTGTGTATGTATTATATGCTAATCAGGATAATTTATGTGTAGATGTCAGGAAGAAAAGGATTAGGATACCCTAAGATCGTAAAGAAGGCGCCAATATCAAAGCTGATAGCTGAAATAGAGGCTTACATTGAAAGCAATCCTGATGAGGTGATTATACTGGAAAAATGTAGTATCAGACCCAGAAACGATAGTATAACTGATAGGTAGAGTTTAGTTAAAGAATATAAGGACAAGCTCGAGTTCTTAAACTCATATGTCTGTGGTGAGTTCTTAAACTCATAATGTGTGGTAAAGTTTGATGAACTAGGTATAGTTAAGTGTGAATGGATTATTGAGGATAATGGAAATATATAGAATACTAAGCAATTGATCCTTAGTGAAGGCATAAGAAATAAGTAGTATTAGTTTTACTTGAATATGTATGATTATGTGATGTGTTTATGATAGGTATGTAGGTATAATGTAATATTCTTAACTTTTGTATGAGTTATGGCAGTGAATCCCGACTTTTGAGTCACAAGGGGATAGCAGATGTTTAAAGCAATATGTGCTATGGTATGTCAAACGCTATGAATATGAATCTATGTTGGATTAATGAAATAAGTTGGTATAAAGATAGTAATTATTTATCCTAACATCGATTAATATAGAATTAAGTTTTCAAAATATAATATTTTGAATATATGATTATTTGAGTAGAAATTTCGCGTTATAGAAGGTAAGTCGATAAAAGATCAATTATGATCAGATAATGCCGCCAAGACGTTAACGAAACCAAAGGGTAGAAGAACCTGTCAACAAAACTGGAGGACAACCAGACCTGATGCAGAATTTTGCGAATGTGGTCGCTCAAGATATGCAGAATGGAATACCAGCCGCGGGAAATCAGCCAGACAATCGATTTGCGAACTTTAAATATTTTAAGGCTGTAGAACCGTCAGGATTTAGAAGGTCGACTGACTATGTAGAAGTAGTTGTGAAAGCTAGGATAACGGAGGGGCAAAAGACAGCTTTTGCCACCTATACGACGAAAGGAGGGGCGAATTTTTGGTGGGAGTCAAATTAAGCTAGAGCCGGAGAAGGGAGTAGTGGTAGTAGGACTGGAAAAAGGAAAGGAGATAATTCTGGGAATACCAAAATTAGGCCAGGAGGTGGAAAGAATAAGGTTGTGCAGTGTGGAAATTGCGGAAGGAATCACTCGGGAGAGTGTCTTAAAGGTAAGTTAGTGTGTTATAAGTGTGAGCAGAAGGGACATATCTCTCCCAACTGCCCCAATCCTAGGATGAATAAAGGGTGTTTCAGGTGTGGATCAACGGAGCATAAGGTGAAGGACTGTCCGAAAAGGAGAAGGGATGCAGGAAGTGTGGTTACGGAGAAAAGTAGCGGGACGCTGGCGACAACGGGACCAACTTCAACAAACAACTCAACAGAATCAACCGCAAGAGTCTTCAGTATGACCATTTAAGATACCGTGGCAGATGGGGAAGCAACTCCAGGTATTATTCGAATCAAATTTTATTTTCTTATATATGATTTTCGTATATATATAGTAAATTATTTTATAAAGAAATTTTGAAAGAGAAATTTGGGTTCTGTTAGAAATTAAATTTCTGTAGAATTAGATATACAAGCTTTATGCTGAATAGTTAAAGATCAGTCCGATCGAATCTGATCGGGATCTACTTGAAGTGATTATGTATGTTATTTGCCCTAGTGTCTATAGGTTTTAAAGCGGTGATTCCGGGGACGGAATCCTTATAAGGGAGGGTGGATGTAATAACACAATATTTTCAATAAGAAATTTTTGCGAATTAATTTTTTTTTATATATATAAGGTGGGAATATTTGCAAAGTAATGTATATATATCTATATGATACATAAAATTTATTTATTAGATGAAAATAATTTCTTTTTAGACTTATTGATCATTATAGATTATATTCTTATAATAAAATAATTCTGTAATAAAAATATTTATTATTTATTTTCCATACAAATATGATTATGGTATATATGATATGATTATTAGTATTATTATGATATGTATTGGTTAAGTTAATTATTTTAACTTAATTAATGATGGTATGTATGAAGGTTATGTCAGATATGAATTCAAAACCCTAAGTCTGAATTTTGAATAAGGAATGAGAATAACAATATAATATTATTTATATTTCAGTGATATAAATATGCCTGATATATGTGTAATGTTAATTTGTAGATCAGTTATAGTAACACAGTATAAACCCTAACATTACTGATAAACTATAGTACAGAAGTCAGTTATGACTGTAAGATTTGTAAGTTGTGGGTTATGTAATTAATAACCTTTATTATGTTTACTGTCAATTAGGTAAACCCTAATTGATATCTAGAAACCCTAATTACTAAATTAGAACCCTAATTGCTAAGTTATAAGCCCTAGGTATTAATTTAGCAAGGTTAATGGTAATTAATATATTATAAAGGCTAATTTACAAAACCGAGGTGATTAGGAAACCTAGTGTAATTAGGGAACCCTAACCAACATTTTAGAAACTAAGTTTTCCATATTTGCCCTTAATATACAATTCTAGATTTAGAGCTTATAAAACCCTAGGGTTAAACTCTAAGGGTCAAACCCTAAGGGTTAAAACCTAATGGGTGTGAGAAGTTACCAAGTTGCCATGCACTTTATAAGTCAAATGTCCAAACTACCCTTTTGATTATTTTAATAAGGTGGAGTGTAGATCTAGCCCTAGTAAGGAGTTGGTGACCAACTCTAGCTAGCCATGTGGTCTAGAAGTAAGCTTTAATCATTCAATCTCAGCCATCTTGCATCACAAGTGCACATGATTCAAATTATATATAGATTATGAGAGAGAGAATGTCACATTCAAACCACATTTGATCACAACACTCAACCAAAACCCTCTCAACTTCAAACACCCGAAAATTCTTGCTAGACCAGTCCCTAATCAAGTCCCAAGTTCACCCATAACAGATCAAGAAGTCAGATTCAAGATTTTTTTCATAAGAGGTATAAACCTAACCCTAGAAATTTGAACTTTAAAGTTATGTTAGATGTTATGTTTAGATGTTTAAATATGTTATTTGTAGTGTCTTTTAATGATCTGGGTTGTTATAACTTAGATCCATAACACTTAGATGCTTGAAATAGGAGTTTTCAAGAATCTGGGAATTTTAATTTATGTTGCCTGACAATGAATGTCAGACCCCATAGATTCTTTTGTGTTCATGATTGTTGTTATTTTATGTGTTAAATCCATAGCCTGATATGTTATCTTTGCTCTGTAACTGAAATAACAATCATATGATGCACATATTTCATGTTATTAACGGTCAAAGATCGTTGACCGGCATTGACCGGGAGATTTCTGGGTAACCCAGATTTCCCCAGGTCGGTCTGACAAATAGTTCTTGGGTTCAGATCTTGCAGGTTTTATGTGTTTTGTATATGTTGTTGCATTCGTGTTATAGTATGTAATATATACTACAAATGCATGACTTTATATCACCTAAATGACAAGCATGATCAAAGTATTTGACGGTCAAAGTAGGCCACTTGCATTGATTTTGCGTTTCTGGAATTTCCAAAAAAGGAGGACGAGCAGCCTCTCTGACAACGTTTGACCGGATGCTAGCTTATGATTATGTGGTAGTTTGATTGATCTGATGAATGTTATGTGTGCCTTGTCATATATACTATAAGCTTAAACCATAACATCAACTTGTTAATGACCAGAACTTATAGGAATTTGAGCTTCAAATTGGACCCTCGTGACTGACTGGGTTTATGGGTAACCCAGAAAACCCAGAAAATCCAGAAAGCCCTGACAGTGAGTTTGAAGGAATAGATCTACTTGTTGTTATGTTGTATGATCTTGTTAGTTGTTGTGTCTTATAGTATTACATTAGTAGTACATGATCAAAGTTATAACATGCCCATAAATCTCATAACCTGACATGTATGACTGGTCAAACATGATTAGTCGATCACTAACATTGATGTTCTTGAGCCTCAAGAACACCTAAGGCGACGCTTTCTATCGCCAAAGGCTTTAGTGACAGACTTAGTTAATTTTAATTAATTAAATTCCAAAAATTGATTAAAAATAGAGAAAAATAGTTTTTAATTATTAAAAATACGTAATAAATTCCTAAAAAATATTTTAAGGTCTAAAAATAGGTTTTTAATTATTTTGAATATATTTCATTAATATTTATTATTTTTGGAATATTAATGGTATTTAATTTATTTAATTATTATATTAAATAAATTGCTTAAAAATGATTTTAATGCTTGAAAAATCATTTAAAATTATATTATGTTATAAGAAAATATTTTAAGTTATTTTAATATTTTGTGATGAATTTCATTAATTAAATAATATTAATGATATTTAAGTTATTTAATAAATGTATTAAATAAATTATGAAAAATAGAATTAATGATTTAAAATTATATAAATATGATTTAAAGGTTATAAAAATATTTGAAGTTATAAAATATAAATTTTGATATTTTGTCCTGAAAAAATATAATTATTTAATATTATTTTAAGGTCTAAAAATAGGTTTTTAATTATTTTGAATATATTTCATTAATATTTATTATTTTGAAATATTAATGGTATTTAATTTATTTAATTATTATATTAAATAAATAGTTTAAAATTGTTTTATTGATTTAAAAATCAATTAAAAGGATATAAATGAATTAAAAATATTTTTAAGTTATACTTAACGACTTTTAATATTTTGAGGATAATAGATTAATATTTTAATATTAATGGTAATTATTTAAAAATGCTTTTAATTATTTTAAAATTATTTAAGGTATTATTAGTACTTTAATAATATTCTAAGTTATTATAACTAACTTTAATATTTTGGCGATGGTTTCATTAATAGTTTAATATTATTTAAATATTAATGATAATAGAATTATTTGATGTTTAAATCATTTTATAATGATTCCGGTGTTTGAAAATTCATGATAAATTATAATAAGTATTTGAAAATTATTAAAAGGCTATGAAAAATAATATGACTGATACTTAGGTTGTCCAAAATAATATTAAGGGTATTGATTAGAGTTTTAAACTCGATAAGTACCCGATACGCCGTCGGTACACCGATATGTCTTTGAAATCGATACGGACTTAGATAGTTTGACTGTATATGTGTTCATTTGTGATTTAATGACTGTGAAACATGTGTGACAATATGATTAGGTTATGTGTTGACTGCAATAAGCAGTACTATGTGTTATGATATGTGATTCTAATCGATAGAATGATCTTATTAATGATAGGTTTCGGTATAAAAGATAAAACTAAGTTACGTATTAGAAGCGGCCAGATCGTGTAAGTTTCCTATACTTACTCCAATTATTATTGAGCAAGTATCCTAACTTTGCATTTTCTTTATGCAATGGACATGAGTAAGAAGTTTCAGAATTATATTATTATTATGCTAGATTATTAACCCTATTGTGATATATTCTATATCTGATCATTAATTATCAATATGTTAGTATATGGTAATTCAGATATATATTCAGTTCGTTAATTTCTAAACATGGTTATACATGTGTCCCCGCTTGGATAATCATTGTATTTAATCACATGTTGATATATATATATATATATATATATATATATATATATATATACACGTCTAAGCTATTTGACCCAGCTAGACACATATTCAGAAATATCGTTGAATATGATAAAACCTTTTTGTATCCAATCAAATTGCTTTGGTTCGGATTCCAGACTATGTATGAACATCCCGAATATGGGAAAACTTTTATGCGCCCAAGACGACCAGAGTGAACGATAATATCGTTCTTGCATGTAGTATTGATCAATACAGGGCATATTGGGCAGATCACCCTCGTGTCAGTAAGTTATGACGGTTTATGGATGAAGTTTTGCTAAACCTTAGCGAAAATGAAAAATAATGTTCATAGTCAGTACGCAGTTTCTGAAATTTGATAGAGAGTTGATATGTTCGGTTCAGATTACTTCACAACTTTTAATTTGTTGTAGAAGGGTAGTACAAAGAAAACATTTAATCTTTTCAGCTAATATTTATAATTATTATTACTTGCTGGACACTCAAATGCTTATCCTTGCTTAATTTTAATGTTTTCAGTTAAGTATGATCGGCCAGAGGGCTTAGCCAAGAGCAAAGGGAAAGAAAAGCTACCCGAATAAGTTTGTATTATCTTATGTAATAGCTAGACTTAAATAAGATGATTATATTTATTATCTATTATGTAATGTAATGAAAGGTTTTAAGGTCGCGTACCTAAGATTTAGAAAACTCTGATATGTAAATTAAGTTAGATATTTATGATAATATTATTATTTCCGCTCATAGAAATGGTATCGTAATGCACTGAGTTTGGGTTTCAAGTATCTGAATTTGGGGGCGTTACAGTCATGACCATTGATGATTACATGAATATCCTTGGCTGTGATGCAGGGATGATTAGATTTTATTTATTAAGCTGAGTCTCAGCGATAAAGTTGATGAAAAACTTTTTAAATCATAGAAGATAGTAGATTTTATGCTCTACTTGACTCTTCTAATGGATTGCTTGTTCCGCTGCAGTTAAACTTGTTGTCTATTATATTCTATCATTTTAACATTATTGAAGGCTAATTATAATTTATTCTGCATTATCTTAGTCATAATATTTCTTACTTGGCTAGTTGAGCTCACCCTTTCTTTCATTGTTCTCTTCAGGAAATGAGAACGTAGCCGGGACTAGTCGGGGAACGGAGTGACGGTCTAGATGATAGCATTAGTAGTCCTCACTATTCTGTTAAATAATGTGACAATAAACGTACTAAGGACTCCATTGAGTGTGGATATTGTCTAGATGACAATATTCTTATTAAAACTCTTAGATTATGTTTTGTCGTATTTTACACTACTGTTGTATAATTAAGTTGTATTTGAATTTTGTACCATGTATTTGGCGACTCAAGATGGGTGATGTATACCTGTTTTGGGAGCGTCACAGTTGGTATCAAAGCTTAGGGATATGATCCCTGGCTGAGATGTGAGACAAGAACTAGGATGGGAGAGACGGGGAATTCCTTCGCTAGTATGACCTATCTAAGTTTATTTGATATTTAATTGGTCGGTCAGAGTATAGGGATAATATGTGATATGTTAATTAACCCTTGTTTTGTGGTAGTATTTGAAAATGGTATCCGAAAATATTGAGATAAGCAATGAAGCACATGAGACCATTTAGTCACCACAAATTAATACCCAGGATAATGTGCAACAGGAGGACAATAATCCTCAGGTAAACAACAATGATTAAATGATGAACGATGTGATGTTTAGAGGTTTTATGCAATTCATGCAACATCAGGCGAGGGCGGCTCCTGTCCAAAATGCAGGTGGAAACACTGACAACTCTCAGACGGTCAACGCTAAACAGTTCAAGGAGCTAGGACCACCGGAGTTTTTTAGAGAGCCAAAATCACTTAAGGCGGAGACCTGGGTAAAGATCAACAAGATATTTGATGTCTTGGGATGCTCCAAGGAGCAAAAGGTTCCCTTTGCTACCTTCATATTGTGAGTAGAGGCAGATTACTGGTGGGAATCTGTAAAGCATACTCAACCTGCCACACTCAAAATGTCTTGGGAGAAGTTCCAAGAGCTTTTCAACGAAAAGTACTTTTCTGAAAGTATTCGTCACATGAAGGAGGTAGAGTTCATCAAGCTTGAGCAAAACAATATGACCGTGGCAAAGATCAAAGCTAAGTTTGCTTTGAGTTGTCTCGGCCATAGTCCCCACTTGGTTGATAATGAGGAGAGAATGACGGATGTTTCTAAGAGGTTTGAAACCCGAGATACGTCAATACCTAATTTCTCATAAACTGTGTTTGTATTCAGATGTTGTGAATAGGGCTCAGTTATTGGAGCGCGATAATGAGTCAACCCAACTAAGAGAGAGCAGTCGACAAGTCGATAATACCAACCAGAGCGATCATCGGCGCGGTGACAACAAGCGTGGAGGAATCAACATCTAGAAATAGTAATCACTTGGTGGTAATCATGGCCATGACAATAAGAGTTGACATTTCAAGAAGAGGAGATTCAACAATGATGGAAAGACGTCAGCACCAGCACCTGTTGTTAAGGAAGGAGAACGACCGCCGGTCGTATGTTATAAATGTGGAGGGGAAGGACACATCAGTCCAAACTGTGCTTTGCAGTCCAAAGCGTGTTACAATTGTGGAAAAGAAGGTCACCTAGCCCGATTTTGTCATTCACCAAAGTTAAGTCCAGTTGGGATAGAGGCATCAAAGGGTGTCCCAGACAAGACAAAATCGGTAGTTCAAGGGAGAGCGTTTGTCGTAACCTCCCAAAAAGCGAGGAATCCTAACGAGGTGATCACGAGTAAGCTAATCATAAAATCTAGTGAAGTTTATACTTTATTTGATACCGGTTCTACCCATTCTTTCATTTCTCCTACTTGTGCTCAACGTTTAAATTTGACTCCGGAGAAATTAGACTTTGACTTATCTGTTGAAACTCCGTTGGGAGAAACCTTCATTACATCCACTGTTTATAAGTCTTGTTTGATTCAAATCGGTAACCGCACGTTACCTGTCGATCTTATTTCCTTGAAAATACTTGCATTTAATGTGATTTTAGGGATTGATTGGTTAACTACTCATCATGCTAAAATCGATTGTTTTCGTAAAGTTGTTAGTTTTCATATTCCTAATCAACCTATTATGCGAATTCAAGCAACCAAACCACTAAAATCAATCACTGCCATATCAAGTCATAAAGCTATTCGTTTATTGAAAAATGGATGTCAAGCTTTCTTAGCCCATGTCACGGATTTAAATAAAAATACGTCAGATTTGGATGATATTTCTATTGTTAATAAATTTCCTGACGTATTCCCTGAAGAACTTCCTGGCCTACCCCCAGAGCGTGAAATTGAATTTTGTATCGATTTTGAATCCGGTACAAAACCCATTTCCAAAGCCCCATATCGAATGGCTCCTATTGAACTTCAGGAGTTAAAAACCCAACTACAGGAATTATTAGACATCGGTTTCATTCGTCCTAGTACGTCTCCTTGGGGTGCTCATGTTCTATTCATGAAGAAGAAAGATGGAAGTATGCGACTTTGTATTGATTATCGGGAGTTGAATCATGTCACCATCAAAAATAGGTACCCGTTGCTTCGCATTGATGACCTGTTTGACAAGTTGCAAGGAGCCAAATTCTTTTCAAAGATTGATCTTCGTTCCGGATATCATCAGTTGAAGATTAAAACTGATGACATTCCAAAGACTGCTTTTAGAACTTGGTACGGGCATTATGAATTCCTAGTCATGTCTTTTGGATTGACTAATGCTCCTGCTGCCTTCATGGACACGATGAACCTAGTATTCAAGGAATATTTGGATCACTTTGTGGTCGTCTTTATTGATGACATCCTCATATACTCCAAAACCCATGAAGACCATGATCAACACTTGAGGCTGATACTCCAAAAGCTTCGTGAAAACAAGCTATATGCCAAGTTGAAGAAATGCGAGTTCTGGCTTGAGGAAGTTGCATTCCTTGGGCACGTAATATCAAATCATGGAATATCTGTTGACCCGGCAAAGATTGAAGCAATTCAAAGCTGGAAGCAACCTAAGTCAGTGACCGAAGTATGTAGCTTTCTCGGCTTAGCTGGCTATTATCGGAGATTCATAGAAGGGTTTTCTCGAATTGCTACTCCATTAACTCAGTTGACTCGAAAAGATACAAAATTCGGTTGGAGCGAGGAATATGAAAAGATTTTTCAAGAACTCAAGAGGAGACTCATTTCAAAGACTGCTCGACAATACCATCCGGCTCGGAGGATTTGTCATCTACAAAGATGATGCTTCGCAAAGGGTTAGGATGTGTTCTCATGCAACATGGGAAAGTCATAGCCTATGCCTCGCGACAACTCAAAGAATATGAGAGGAATTATCCTATTCATGATCTAGAGTTGGCAGAAGTCGTTTTTGCGCTTAAGATTTGGAGGCATTACCTGTATGGAGAGAAGGTGGAGATCTATACGGATCATAAATGTGACGCCCCCAAAACAGGTATACATCACCCATCTTGAGTCGCCAAATACATGGTACAAAATTCAAATACAACTTAATTATACAATAGACGTGTAAAATACTATAAAACATAATCAAAGAGTTTTAATAAAAATATTGTCATCTAGACAATATCCACACTTAATAGAGTCCTCATTACATTTATTGTCACACTATTTAATAGAATAGTGAGGACTACTAATGCTATCATCTGGACCGCCACTACTGCTCCCGACTAGTCCCTACCACGCTCTCATTTCCTCAAGAGAACAATGAAAGAAAGGGTGAGCTCAACTATCCCAAAGAAGAAATATTATGACTAAGATAATGCGAAATAAATTATCATTAGCCTTCAACAATGTTAAACCGATAGAATATAATGTATAACAAGTTTAATCTGCAATGAATGAAGCAATCCATTAGAAGAGTCAAATAGAGCATAAAATCTACTATCTTCTATGATTTAAAAAGTTTTTCATCAACTTTATCGCTAAGACTCAGCTTAATAAATAAACCACATCATCGAGTCATCCCTGCACTACGGGTCAAGGTTATTCATTAAATCATCAATGGTCATGACTATACCGAATAATCCCTGGTCATAATCATACCAAAAATTGTCCATCAATGCACTACAGGCCACTGAGGACTTTTACCACATCATTTATAACATTACAGGTCATGATTATACCGAATAATCCCTGGTCATAATCATACCAAGTCCATCTATGCACGTATGTCAAAGATGACTTTCATCACAATATAAGCATGAGGATGATGACAATGACATAATAAATCAATAAAACAAGTTCAAGGATAAATTTTAAAGATTTCTAATTTAATTTATCCAGAAATCAATAACGTCCAAATTGTCAACATGATACTGCTTTGTAGAGTAAAATTCAAGAATAATATTCATGTACCAAAAATAATTTGGACATAAAAGAAATATATTTTTTGGGTGAATAGTACCCTGTGAATAGTACTTCGGGAATAGTACCCCGACACGAAAAGTGTCCCGAATACCCAAGTGAATGATACTAGAGTGAATAGTAATTGGGTAAATAGTAACCCGTGAATAGTAACTCGTGAATAGTACTCCAAACATCTAAAAGTGCCCCTTAATACCCGAAAGTGAATAATACTAGAGTGAATAGTAATCGGGTGAATAGTAACCCGTGAATAGTAACTCGTAAAAAAAATACCAAAGAAAATGATATTCCATGACGAGTACAAAAGAAATGATATCTCATACGAGTATAATAGAATATATGAAACTACAAATGGATTTTCACCCGCCATGCGGTAATTCATGTAGACAGATCATTTGCACAATTTAATAAAGAATGAATACAAATTATCATTCACCATGCATGCGGTAATCCACATAGACAGGTTATTCCAACAGAATAATAAAGAATGGAATAACAGAAGAATTCACCATGCATGCAATAGACCGCACAGACAGGTTATTCCCAACAGAATGATAAAGAATGGAACCAGGTCATGCGTAATCCGCACAGACAGGATATTCCAACAAAATAATAAAGAATGGAATAACAATGTATTCACCGGGCATGTGAAAGACCACACAGACAGGTTATTCCAACAGAATAATAAAGAATGGAATAACAGAAGAATTTCACCATGTATGCGATACTTTGCATAGACAGGTTATTCCAACATAATAATAAAGAATGGAATAACAACCCTTACGAGTATTGAAAGAAAATAACTCTCTTCATGAATACGAAAGAATAATATCCCTTACCTCAAAAGAAGACTGGATACTGGAATAGTGAGGTAGCAGACTTCTCTTCTTCTTTCTCTCTATAATTTCTCTCTATAATAATTGCTCTATAGCTTTAGTAAATTGGTGAAAAATAATGAAGGAATGAGCTTCTATTTATAGGAAAATATAGTTTCAATAATTGCATATTTTGGGGCTCGAAATATTATAGTATAATACCTCACTCTTTTTCTTCATTTTTAATTTAGTCCTGCAAGTAATATCAAACTTGCACCACCTCCCGTAATAGTAAATAATGTGAATCAATAGTTCAATCATGTGAATCAATAGTTATAATCATGTAAAAATATGAATTACAGTATAGTACCTCCATCTATACCTCCATTTTTAACTTAGTCATGCAAGTATTATCAATCTTGCACCAACTCCCCTAATAGGATAAGAATGTGAATCAATAGTACACACATGTGAACAAATAGTTATAATCATGTGAATTAATAGCAATTAATTGCTCATTTATCTGATTAATTACCCGACCGGTCAGTATAACTTTCAGAAATCAATTAATATCGAAATAAATGTCGATTTCCACTAACACTAATAATTCTAACACAATGGAACTATCAATTTCATCTTTAATCAACACGAACTTATTCATCATTAATATTATAACTCATAATATTTAACAACCAGCTCCTTCAGAAAGAGGGGCTTTCCGATAAGGATTTCTCCTTATTACGCTATGCAATTAGATGACCAAACCTCTCCTCGATGTAAATTCTAGAAATTGTAAATATTGTAATTTAATAATATGAATAACTTTGTCGTCTCAATTATTGATTTAATAATATAACATATTATGCGAGATGATACCATGACAATAATTGAATCAATAATATGAGAGATATGATCTGTTAATTATTGTAGCAATAATTGAGTATAACCGAGTGACTTCTCACGTAAGCATCAATAACCAATACCGTGCTACTCTTATGCAACCAAGCGTATTATCGCATTTCTTTTACTAATGGTAGTTCAACGCTTTTAACGGTAACACTTTCGCCGTTATTTTTAATAAAAGATAATTACGCCATTTTTTACTATAATAATACTTCCGTTAGGGGGTCCACTTAATGATTGTGTCGTCGCATTTAATATTCCCCGTTAAAACGAATATTCCCCACCAATCGAATATTATATAACCACTTGCCTACTTTGTAAAATTTGTAAATATTACCCACAACTATAATATTATATCAAATCCACACCATAATATTCAAAATTTTTTTTTGAGAAATTTAAATATTTATTCATAAAATCTGGGGTCTCACAATCTCCCCTCCTTATGAAATTTTTCCCTCAAAATTTACGTACGTACCTGGTATGCCGAAGAGATGAGGATACCTTGAATACCTTTATCGTCGAAAATATTACACGTTGCATACGTGCATACCCAATGTCCTCCGATTGCCTCTGAATGCACATCAGTCCCTAAATTAGCCGTTTTAGGCCTTGATACCTACCTCAAATCTCCAAATATAAAGAATGAAAGTTTTAGGTCTACTCGTTATCTTTCTGAATCATCCTGAATCACCTCAATCGGAGTTTGTATGAAAAGGTTATGCCCAATTTACTAATGGACGTCCAGACAGATTTTGGCTTAACACTTGACCAGCGCCTAGGCGCCCAAATTTGGCCTTGGCCAAGCGCCTAGGCGCCCAAGAACAGATTCTAAGCACCGAGCCTAGTGCCTAGGTGCTCGACCTTTGGCACTTAACTCCAATTTTCCAGATTTTGCAACTTTTGACACACATACTTCAAATCTTCATAACTTCTTCATCCGTTATCGGAATTAGTCCGCTTTCGAGGCTATGGAAAGCTTGTAACATGATCTATAAAACCCCCATGATTTCATAATTTTTCAGATTCATTAATTATTCCAAAATTTGGCTCCAAAGTCCCCCAAGACTAAGTTTTTACTAACAACGATACGTGAAAAACGTTATGAACACGCGACATACTTGGCGATAAAACGAGTCTATAGGCCACAGTTCCTACTCGATCGAGGATTTCAAATGGGCCAATTAAATCGAGGGTTGAGATTTCCTCTCTTCGTCGATTCTTGCTTCTAGAATAACGTCCTCTTGAACCTTCTTCTTCACATTCATCAGCTCTGAGTATGTAGCTTGAGGGGCTTTAACTTTATTGATTAAAGTCGATTCTACTCGTATATTTGTTATCTTCACGTGGGTCCCTAGAGTCTTTAACTCTATATTCATCATTTGTAACTTATACGAAATGGGTTTTTGTGTTAACAACATCGCACTCGTAAACGCATACGATCTTCTACTCAACGCGTTAGCTACCACGTTCTCTCTTCCACAATGATATTGAATGGTATGATCATAATCTTCAACAGCTCAAGCCAACGTCTTTGGCACATTATACGATTGTTTTAGGTAAAGAAATATTTGAGGGTTTTAGAAATGGTTTTTGTACTGGGGTCAATACAAAATTCGATTTCACGCTCTAGGGGTAAGCTAAGAAGTCTTTAGAATATGTCAGGAAATTTATTAACAATAGAAATATCATTCAAAACTGTGACTCTCATCCCAAGACTTGGATAGCATGTCACATTAATATATATCAACTTGCCACCGTCATTCACAGCGTCGCCTACGGAAAGTCTGGCTTCGGTACATTCCACACAAGGAAGTTACCAGATAAAGGTTCGTGACTCTTTAATTATGGCTTGATATGAAAGTGATTGACTTTAGTGGTTTGGTTGCTTGAATTCGCATAACAGGTTGCTTAGGAATATGAAAGCTAACAACCTTACGAAAAGCATGATGAGTAATTAACCAATCGATTCCTAAAATTGCATCAAAGGCAAGAATTTTCAAAGAGATAAGATCGACATGTAACGTGAAAGTGTCGATTTGAATCAAACAAGACTTATAAACAGTGGAGGTAACGGAGGTTTCTGCTAACAAAGTTTCAATCGATAAGTCAAAGTCTAATTTTTTTTCTGGAGTCAAATTTAAACGTTGAGCACAAGCAGAAGAGATAATAGAATGGCTAGAATTGGTATCTAATAAGGTATAGACTTCGCAAGAATTTATAATTAACTAACCCGTGCTAACTTCGTTCGGGTTACTCGCTTTTTGAGAAGTCACAAAAAATGCTCTTTCTGAAACCACCGACTTTGTTTTGTCCGTATCCGCCTTTGGTGCCACCATCCCAGCTGGACTTGACTTTGGTGCACGACAAAATCGGGCTAGGTGACCTTCTTTTCCATAATTATAACATGCTTTGGAATGCATCACGTAGTTTAGACTAATATGTCCCTCCCCTCCGCATTTGAAGTATACAATTGGTGGTCATTCTCCTTCCTTGAAAATGGGTGTTGGTGCTACTGTCTTTCCATCGTTGTTAAACCTTCTCTTCTTGAAATTTTCACTCCTATTATCTTGGCCATGATTACCACCGAAGTGATTAACATTACTGGCATGTTGATTCCCTCCACGTTTGTTGTCACCGCTTAGATGACTGCTACCACTGGTATTATCGACTTGCCGGCTGCTCTCTCTTGGTTGGGTTGACTCATTATCGCGCTCCAATAACTGTGCCCTATTCACAACATCTGAATACAAACACAGTTTATGAGAGATAAGGTATTGACGTATCTCGGGTTTCAAACCTCTTAGAAACATCCGCGTCATTCTCTCCTCATTATCATCCAAGTGGGACGCAAACCGAGATAACTCGGCAAACTTAGCTTCGTACTACGCCACGGTCATATTATTTTGCTCAAGCTTGATGAACTCTTCCTCCTTCATATGACGAATACTATGATGCCCCCAAAAAAGGTCCAATCCATCCAACCTATTCTGAGTCACTAAATACGCGGTACAGAAAACAACTACAACTTTATTACTACAATTGTCGTGAAAAATACAACAACGCATATACTATGAGTTTTAATACCAACTGTGACTCATGTCCCAACTATGGACAACACCTCACATTGATACATTACATAAAGGTACAAATCGATAATCTGCTTTTAAAATTAAAATCTTTGGGAAATGCTCAAGAAACCTTCCGTACATAGGAGGCCATGAATCTAAGTTATGATTGATATCATATGTCCGGAAGAATTATCCATGGTTGATCCATAGACCCCAAAGAAAAATGAGAAGATTACTATCGTGTTCCTTCCAATGGTGAGTCTTCTTTTGACATATAACTATCTCCACCGCATGCGCAATTAAACATTATGTTTCAACCAAACTCCGAGATCATATAGGTAGTGCTCGTAGATATACTCGTGAAGTGGATGTGCACAACCCTCGTTTTATGATAACACAAGGTTGTATGTCATGAGACACCTTGTATGATAGTGACAAAACACCCTTCCAAAGTTGGAATGCTACCTCCCTATTAGGTTTACCAAAAATTAAATATCAAATGACGTATACAATACGACACACTTATCTAAAGTTCTCAATAAAATTATTTCCATACTATTTAGGAGAACTTTGAATGTATAAACAACCGTTTCTATTTCCCTGTTACCCCCACTCAACCCAGCTACACTCTTGTTACCTGAAATGAATTGTGAAACAAAAGGGTGAGCACAACTAGCTCAGTAAAGAATATCATGACTAAAGATAATTAAATTATAAATAGCCTTCATCAGTAACAAATCAGAGATTTAGAACATATGGTAGATGATAAGACTTTTCAACCATAGTTACAGCGGAACGAGCAATCCATTAGAAGAGTCAACTAGACCATAAAGTCTATTATCTTCTTCACATTAAAAGTCCACCAACAATATTTTATCCCTATAACATCAATCAAAAGTTCCTTTCCACAATCATATGAATAACTCATAATCATAATTGTGATTCTAATTACTCTTCCAATTCAGGATGAAGATAATTTTCATCACCTGTCTTTACCTGAAACATCAAAGATCATGGTTATAATAAATCACAGTTCCTATTCATAATCATACTAATAAATTTATCTTTGCACTATGGGGCCAAAGATATTCATTAACAGGTCATCTTTGCACTACGGGCCAAAGATATTCAACAACAGGTCATCTTTGCACTACAGGCCAAAGATATTCATATCTCAAAGAAATACATAATCATTTCAGAATTTATATAAATAATAATTATAACCATGTTGATCAATTCACCTTTGCACTTAAGCTAAAAATATTCAATTGTAAATTCAATGGTCATGATCATACCAGTCAACGATTCAACTTTGCACTACTTGCCAAAGAGAACCCATAGTCACGATTAAACCAATAATCTACCCATCTTTACACTTAAGTCAAAGAGAAATTCTATCACCAGGGTTATAAAAATGTTATATATGATAATAAAAATAATATGATCAACAACTACATTTAATTTCAAGAGTAAGATTCATAAATCAAT
This sequence comes from Panax quinquefolius, assembly GCA_020205615.1. Classification (NCBI taxonomy): domain Eukaryota; kingdom Viridiplantae; phylum Streptophyta; class Magnoliopsida; order Apiales; family Araliaceae; genus Panax; species Panax quinquefolius. Next base: position 234,431 of record JAINUW010000677.1, on the reverse strand, counting down.
GATTTCATAACACCTTAATCCAAATGTTATAAATCACTTAATAATCTCATAATCTAATATTATTAATATTACCACAATATTCTAATCATTTCTTAAATTTATAAACAATTTATTTTAATTGTTTACACATTACTAATTAATGCATTTAATCATCCTAAAATGCCAAACTCATAAGATTTCATCACCAATAACCAAAACCCTCATCAAAAATTGCATATACCTTATATAGGATTCTCAAGCCATAAAATCCTATTTTCCAATTTTGTTACTTCACATAACATATTTAATTCATTTACTCATAACTAGTCCATTTTCATGAAAAATACCAAATCAGTACAAACAAATTTTCTTTTAAGGGATTTAGCGAACATAGTCCCATATTGAACATATATTATTCTCTAATTTTAAAATTCATTTACTATTTTTCAGATGGCCAAAACTGCCGAATATTTAGACATTTATCATAAATTGTACTTTTATCCAAAAATTCCGAAATTTACAGAGTATACTTCTGTTATATACATGTACTCCCAATAAAAATTTCACAAATTTTAGAGTTAACCACAAGGAGTTATAAGGGTTTACTTTTAAAATAGTTTTTTCCCATAAAATTCATAACTCATAATCTATACATCCAAAAATCGCCATTTTTGGACACAATCTAGAAAACTCATCAAATTATCATTTCAAATTTTTCAGAATTTTTGAAGGTCGGAAAAATTACGAAACATGAAAAATATAACAACCCTTAAAAATCCCTTAGCTCAAAAGAGTAGTACTTCTGACTAGAATATCGGATATGACGCTGAAGGAAACTTGCACTCATTAGCAACTCTCAAAGTATCAAAATACTCACAAAATACGCTCGATAATATAGAGAAAGAGAAAGAGAGAAAGCTTATGTTTCTGGTATGATTTTCAATTCTAACTTAGCCCTCTATTTATAGGAAAATGTTAAGCACGTAAAATGCATTTGACTGCTACACCGATGGCTTTACCTGCTATTATTTCCACACACCACATTTGAATTAGAATTTTAGCACATTTCTTCACAAACCATAGGTGGGGCCCACACATTCTAGAATTTTCCACCAAAATGATAAATTCAGAAACTTCAACAATTTAAACAGATCACTCTTAAAATTCATAACAAATCATACGTTAATTTTAACGGTTCAAAATTTGTGGACATATACTTAACTTATATATATAACATATCCAAAATCACAACAATCAACGATCGGATTAACAATTATAACTCACGCAATATATCTCAGAACCTAGTTTGATTTTTAATAACTCCATTCCGATAAAAATACTGATAAAACATCTCAACATTAATTCCTTCAATTATATCCACATAAATAAATCCATCATTTATATCGCATTAATTAAATATGTCACATCATATAAATCAATAATTAATTATTCACAAATAATATTCTGAGAATCCATAATATAATCAATTGGCGGTTCGAGGAAGAGATTTTTCATAAAATTTTTCTTTTGATGCATTAGGTGAAAACCTCTCCTTGTGAACTTTCTAATAAATTGCAATAATGCTAAATCTAATAATATAATTCAATTAATATAAATTATTGATCACCCTTAATCTCTACTTTCTATCAATTTAACCATTTACCTAATAATAAGAAAAAATTGATAGAAAATAAAGTTATTGGTGATATATGATTTTTTTCAAAATAAGCAAGTGGCTATAAAATACTTATTATTATTCTAGGGAATATTCATTCGTCGTGAATATTCTTTATCGACCTTTGTATTCAATATTCGTATTTTTACGCTAAAATTACCCATTTGTGGGCCCCATAACTAATAACTATCTGATGAAGAAAACGTAAAAGTTTGAGTTTTTATAAATAATTACAGAATTGTTACCGCTAATCACTGTTAGAATATCCGTGGTTAAATTACAAGAATACGCTGTAAGACAAGAAGATTATTACGTATTGCACAATATTTCCGAATTATTGTTCTTACGTATTTAAGGCACTACACAATAATTGTTACAATTACGGTACATAATATTTTATTTTATCGATTCAATAATTATTGTGATTAATATTTTATATTATTGTTGTTCTCAATAATTGTCACTTAAGACAAGATTTTCTATTATCAAATCAATAATTCATATTATTTGAATAATATTATTAGATAAAGATTATTAGCAATGTCTAGAAAGTTTTGTCAAGGAGAGATTTGGTCACCTAATCATGCGCCGCCAATAAGGAGAAATCCTTATCGAAAGCCCTCTTCCTGGGAACCACCGTCATTATAATTGCGGATTCTCAGTAATATTATTTGTGAATAATTAATTATTAATTTATATGATAAGGAAATATTTATTTGATGCGGATATAAATGATGGATTTATTTGTGTGGTTATAAATGAAGGAATTAATGTTGAGGTATTTTATCAGTATTTTGTTTGATTGGAGGTATTAAAAGATCAAATTGGTGTTCTTAAAGCTCTATTGCGTGAGTTATAATTTTAATCCGACCGTTGGATCGTTGTGATTTTTGGATATGTTATACATATATAAGTTGAGTATATATCCATAAATTTTGAACCGTTAAAAATGTACGTATGATTTGTTATGAATTTTAAGAGGTGTTGAAAATCATCCGTTTGTCGGTTTCGGATATTTTCTGTCTGCAATTTGGAAAAACTTAAAGCTACAAAGTTGTAGAGAATTCGATTTCGTGTGGAATGGACATAAAATTCATATTTTTCTGATAAACGGGCTATTGTCTATGAATTATTGAAGTTTCAAAAAATAAAATGATTTTTATTAATGGGTGGGACCCACTTTTATTTTTAAACATGTGGGCTGCCAAATTTGTTCAAGTATAGCATGCTAGAGGCTGATCTTGGTTGGTGAGCATACGTAGGAATGAAGAAAATTAATAATATTATTCTATTAATTTAGTCTCCTTTGACGTTTTAGCATTTTCCTATAAATAGGTGCTTATGTTAGAATTGAAAATCACACCAGAAACAAGTTTTCTTTCTCTCTATATCGTCGAGCTTATTTTTGTGAGTATTTAGATACTTTGAGAGTTACTTTTCAGTGCAAGTTTCCTTCGGCTTTTCATCTGATATTCCAGTCAGAAATACAGGTCTTTTGAGGTAAGGGATTTTAAGGGTTATTATGTTTTTCAGTTTCGTAATTTTCCCGACCTTCAAAAATTCTGGAAAAATTTAAAATGATATTTTGATGAGGTTTCTCGATTGTGTCCAAAAATAGCAATTTTTGGATGTATAGATTAGGAGTTATGAATTTTATGGAAAAAGACTATTTTAAAAGTAAACCCTTATAACTCCTTATGGTTAACTCCAAAATTGATGAAATTTTTATTGGGAGTACATCTATATAATATCAGTATATTCTGTAAATTTTGAAATTTTTGGATAAAAGTACAATTTATGATAAATATCTAAATATTCGGCAGTTTTGGCCATATGAAAAATAGTAAATGAATTTTAAAATTTTCAAGAAAAATATATGTTCAATATGGGACTATGTTCTGCTAAATCCCAGAAAAGAAAATTTGTTTGTACTGATTTGGTATTTTTCATGAAAATGGACTAGTTATGAGTAAATGAATTAAATATGTTATGTGAAGTAACAAAATTGAAAAATAGGATTTTATAGCTTGCGAATCCTATATAAGGTATATGCAGATTTTTGATGAGGGTTTTGGTTATTGGTGATGAAATCTTATGAGTTTTGCATTTAAGGATGATTAAATGCATTAATTAGTAATGTGTAAATAATTAAAATAAATTATTTATAAATTTAAGAAATGATTAAAATATTGTGGTAATATTAATAATATTAGATTATGAGATTATTAAGTGATTTATAACATTTGGATCATGGTGTTATGAAATCATTGATTTATGAATCTTACTCTTGAAATTAAATGTAGTTATTGATCATATTGTTTTTATTATCATATATAACATTTTTATAACCCTGGTGATGGAATTTCTCTTTGACTTAAGTGTAAAGATGGGTAGATTATTGGTATGATCGTAACTATGGGTTCTCTTTGGCCGGTAGTGCAAAGTTGAATTGTTGACTGGTATGATCATGACCATTGAATTTATAATTGAATATTTTTTAGTTTAAGTGCAAATGTGAATTGATCAACATGGTTATAATTATGGTTTATATAAATTCTAAAATGATTATGTATTTCTTTGAGATATGAATATCTTTGGCCTGTAGTGTAAAGATGACCTGTTGTTGAATATTTTTGGCCCGTAGTGCAAAGATGACCTGTTTTCAATATCTTTGGCCCGTAGTGCAAAGATGACTTGTTAATGAATATCTTTTGCCCGTAGTGCAAAGATGAATTTATTAGTATGATTATGAACAGGAACTGTGATTTGGAATAACCATGATCTTTGATGTTTTAGGTAAAGACAAGTGATGAAAATTATCTTCGTCCTGAATGAGAAGAGTAATTAGAATCACAATTATGATTATGAGTTATTCATATAATTATGGAAAGGAACTGTTGATTGATGTTACAGGGATAAAACATTGTTGGTGGACTTTTAATGTGGAGAAGATAATAGACTCTATGGTCTATTTGACTCTTGTAATGGATTTCTCGTTCCGCTGCAACTATGGTTGAAAAGTCTTATCATCTACCATATGTTCTAAATCTCTAATTTGTTACTGATGAAGGCTATTGATAATTTAATTATCTTTAGTCATGATATTTTCTACTGAGCTAGTTGTTCTCACCCTTTTGCTTCACAATTCTTTTCGCCATCAAGAGAGTGTAGTTAGGTCGAGCTATTGCAGAATGAGAAATGTAATCTATGGTCTATAGTCGCTGAGGTTCTCCCTAAATAGTATAGAAATAATTTTATTTAGAACTTTAGATAAGTGTGTCAGATTGTATACACGCCATTTGATATTTAATTTTGGTGAACCGAATAGGGTGAGGCGAACCCAACTTTGGAAGGGTGTTTTGTCACTATCATACAAGATGTCTAATGACATACAACCTCATGTTATCATAAGACAAGATTGTGCACATCCACTTGCTGAGTATATCTACGAGCACTACCTATATGATCTTGGAGTTTGGTTGAAACATAATGTTCAATTGCAGCATTTGCGGTGATAGTAGTATGTCAAGAGAAGACTCACCATCGGAAGGAACATGATAGTAATCTTCTCATTTTTCTTTGGGGTCTATTAGATCAACCAAGGATAATTCTCCGACATATGATATCTATCATAACTTAGATTCACGGCCTCCTTTGTACGAAAAGTTTCCTCGAGCACTTCCCAAAGATTTTAATTTCTAAAACAGCTTATCGATTGTACCTTTATGTAATGTATCAATGTGAGGTGTTGTCCATAGTTGGGACATGAGTCACAGCTAGTATTAAAACTCACAAGATATATGCATTGTTGTATTTTGCACGACAATTGTAGTAATAAAGTTGTAGTTGTTTTCTTCATACCACGATTTAGCAACTCGTAATAGGTTGATGGATTGACCTATTTTGGGGCGCCATATTATGCCAGAATCCGCATGCAGACGTGATATTCCAACGAAATAATAAAGAATGGAATAACAATGTATTCACCGTGCATGCGATAGACCAAGATGCATGTGTTATTCCAATGTAATAATAAAGAATAGAATAATGTAAGAATTTCACCATGTATGCGATTTCGTGATAGACAAAGTTATTCCAACATAATAATAAAGAATGGAATAATAACCCTTAAGAGTATTGAAAGAAAATAACTCTGTTCATGAATACGAAAGAATAATATCCCTTACCTCAAAAGAAGACTAGATACTGGAATAGTGAGGTAGTAGACTTCTCTTCTTCTTTCTCTCTATGATTTCTCTCTATAATAATTGCTCTATAACTTTAGTGAATTGGTGAAAAATAATGAAGGAATGAGCTTCTATTTATAGGAAAATATAGTTTCAATAATTGCACGTTTTGGGGCTCGAAATATTAAAGTATAATACCTCCCTCTTTTTCTTCATTTTTAATTTTGTCCTGCAAGTATTATCAAACTTGCATCACCTCCCCTAATAGTAAATAATGTGAATCAATAGTTCAATCATGTGAATCAATAGTTATAATCATGTGAAAATACGAATTACGTTATAAGTACTCTCCATCTATACCTCTATTTTTAACTTAGTCATGCAAGTATTATCAATCTTGCACCAACTCCCCTAATAGTACAAGAATGTGAATCAATAGTACACACATGTGAACAAATAGTTATAATCATGTGAATTAATAGCAATTAATTGCTCATTTATCCGATTAATTACCTTATCGTCGTCAAGAAAACTTCCAGACATCAATTAATATTGAAATAAATGTCAATTTCCACTAACACTAATAATTCCAATACAATGGAAACTATCAATTTCATCTTTAATCAATACGAACTTATTCATCATTAATATTATAACTCACAATATTTAACAACCAGGTCGTTTTCAGGAAAGAGGGAGGATTTCTCCTTATTGGCGCGCAATTAGATGACCAAACCTCTCCTTGACATAACTTCTACATATTGTAAATATTTCAATTTAATAATATGAATAACTTTGTCGTCTCAATTATTAATTTAATAATATAACATATTATGTCATGATGATAATCGCGACAATAATTGAATCAATAATATGAGAGATATGATGCGTGAATTCTTTAGCAATAATTAAGTATAAGCGAGTGACTTCTCACGTAAAGCATCAATAACCAATATTGTGTGTTACTATGCAACCACGCCAGACACTATACTTTTTACTCTTTGGGTAGTTCAACAGCTTTGATTGTAATACTTTCGCAGCTTATTTTAATAAAAGATAATTTTGTCGCTTTTCTTACTACGATAATACTTTTGTTGTTAGAATTAACGATGATTGTCTTAAAGTCATCGAATATTCCCTATTAAAACGAATATTCCCCGACCAATCGAATATTATATAACCACTTGCTTACTTTGCAAAATTTGTAAATATTACCCATAACTATAACATTATATCAAATCCACACCATAATATTCAAAAAAATATTTCAAGAAATTTAAATCTTTATTCATAAAATTTTGGGTCTCACAATAAAAGCCTAAAATATTTTTTCACTCAAAAGGAACTCAACATGCGGCAACGACGATGGCTTGAGTTGTTGAAAGATTATGATCATACCATCCAATACCATCCTGGAAAAGCGAACGTAGTAGCTAACACATTGAGTAGAAGATCATATGCGGGCACGAGTGCAATATTGTCAACACAAAGGACCATTTTGTATGACTTAGAAAGGATAGAAATAGAGTTAAAGACTCCAGGGACCCATGTGATGATGGCGAATATACGAGTGGAACCGACTTTAATCGATAAAGTTAAAGCTGCTCAAGCTACAGACCTGGAGCTGATGCGTATGAGGAAGAAAGAGCAAGAAGGTACTATTCCGGAAGCAAGAATCGATGAAGAAGGAATACTTTGAGTCAACTCCAGACTTTGTGTTCCTAACGATTCTGACTTGAAGTATAAAATCATGATGGAGGCGCATAACACACCGTTTGCAATCCATCCTGGGAGTACCAAAATATATCGTGATCTTCGACATACATTTTGGTGGAGCAATATGAAGAGAGAGATAGCGGGGTTTATCTCAAGGTGTCTAAGTTGTCAACGAGTCAAGGCGGAGCATCGAGTGCCAAAAGGTCCATTGCAACCACTTGAAATTTCAGAATGGAAGTGGGAGCACATTACCATAGATTTCGTTACAGGTCTTCCCAAGGTTTCTCAAGGAATAGATGCGATTTGGGTCATTGTTGATAGATTGACCAAGTCTGTTCATTTCTTACCGATACGAAAAACTTATACACTTGAACATCTTGCTAGTATATACATAAACGAGATTGTAAGATTGCATGGTATGCCAGTATCCATAGTTTCTGATCGAGACCCAAGATTCACTTCAAAATTTTGGGTTAGTTTACAAAAAGCTATGGGCACGGATTTATGATTTAGTTTGGCATATCATCCTCAAACGGATGGGCAGTCAGAAAGGACTATTCAAACTCTTGAAGATTTATTAAGACTCTGTGTCCTTGACTTCAAGGGAAGTTGGGACAAGTTCTTACCATTGGTGGAGTTTTCCTACAATAATAGTTATCAAGCAAGTATTGGCATGGCTCCATTTGAGGCGCGCCAGTATGGAAGAAAGTGTCGTTCTCTAGTATGCTGGGATGAGGTGGGTGAAGCAACGTTGTTGGGACTGGATTTGGTACATATGACTACGAAAAAGATTCAAACGAACCGACAACGTATAAAAACCTCACAAGATCGACAAAAGAGTTATGCTGATCTTCATCGAAAGGACGTGGAATTCAATATTGGAGATCATGTGTTGTTACGTGCTGCTCCATGGAAAGGAGTTACGAGATTTGGAAAGAGAGGAAAGCTCAATCCTCGATTCATTGGCCCATTTTTAATCCTCGATCGAGTAGGAACTGTGGCCAATAGACTCACCTTACCGCCAAGTATGTACCGTGTTTATAACGTTTTTCACATATCTATGTAACGTAAATATGTGAAAGACCCAAACCACATTATTGAATTAGAACTAGGCAAAATAGAGGAAGATTTAACGTATGAAGAGTTACCTGTTAAAATCTTGGATAAGAAGGATCATATTCTACGCTCCAAGGTTATACCTCAAGTCAAAGTTTTGTGGAGAAACCACGATGTGGAAGAAATGACCTGGGAGTTTGAATCTGAGATGAAGTCAAGATATCCTCACCTCTTCGATATACCAGGTACGTACCCTAATTTCGAGGACGAAATTTCATAAGAAGGGGAGGTTGTAAGACCCCAACTTTTATGAATAAAGAATAATTTTCTCGAAATATATTTTTGAATATTATGGTGTGGATTTGATATAATGTTATAGTTGTGGGTAATATTTACAAATTTTTCAAAGTAAGAAAATGGTTATATAATATTCGATTGGTCGGGGAATATTCGTTTTAACAGGGAATATTCGTACGATGGCACAATCATTGGTGGACCCCAGAACGGAAGTATTGTCATAGTTAGAAAACGACATAATTATCTTTTTATAAAATAACGGTGGAAGTGTTACCGTTAAAACCGCTGAACTACCCTAGTAGTAAAAGTACAAGATGTCTGGCGGGTTGCATAGTAGCATACCAGTATTGGTTTTGATGCTTACGTGAAAAGTCACTCGCTTATACTCAATTATTACTACAAATGAATTGTTGCATCATATCTGCTCATATTATTGATTCGATTATTGTCACAAAGATCATTTGCATAATATGTTATATTATTAAATCAATAATTGAGACGACAAAGTTATTTATATTATTAAATTGCAATATTTACAATGTCTAGAAGTTCACAAGGAGAGGTTTAGTCATCTAATCATGGCGCCAATAAGGAGAAATCCTTATCGAAAAGCCCCTACCTCGACACACGGTTGTTAAATATCGTGAGTTATAATATTAATGATGAATAAGTTCGTGTTGATTAAAGATGAAATTGATAGTTCTATTGTGTTGGAATTATTAGTGTTAGTGGAAATCGACATTTATTCCAATAATAATTGATGTCTGGAGGTTATATTGACCAATCGGGTAATTAACCAGATAAATGAACAATTAATTGCTATTAATTCACATGATTATAACTATTTGTTCACATGTGTATACTATTGATTCACATTCTTGTACTATTAGGGGAGGTGGTGCAAGATTGATAATACTTGCATGACTAAGCTAAAAATGGAGGTATAGTTGAAGGTACTATACTGTAATTCGTATTTTCACATGATTATAACTATTGATTCACATTATTTACTATTAGGGGAGGTGGTGCAAGTTTGATAATACTTGCAGGACTAAATTAAAAATGAAGAAAAAGAGGAAGGTATTATACTGTAATATTTTGAGCCCCAAAACATGCAATTATCGAAACTATATTTTCCTATAATTAGAAGCTCATTCTTCCTTCATTTCTCACCAATTCACTAAAGCTATAGAGCAGTTATTATAGATAGAAATTATAGAGAGAAAGAAGAAGAGAAGTCTGCTACCTCACTATTCCTGTATCCAGTTTTCTTCTAAGGTAAGGGATATTATTCTTTCGTATTCATGAAGAGAGTTATTGTAAGACCCTAACTTATTATTAATGAAATTTAATTTTCTCTATTGATTATTTTGAAATAGTAAGGGTTGATTTGATTAATGTGGATAGTTAGGGGTAAAATACGCAAATACTTCAAAATAAGCAAGTGGTTATAAAATATTCATTGTTGTTTGGGAATATTCGTTTGGTCGTGGAATATTCGCATCGCTTCGGGTAATATTCGTATAAATGCACCTGCAAAACCCACCATGTGGGCCCATAAACGAAAAGCGATTGGATGAAGAAAACGACAAATATAAGTGGTTTAAAAATAACTACAGTAGTTATTACCGTTAACAATCGTTGGAATTCCCGATGGTTAAAACACAAGAATACGCTGGCGTTGTTGCAAGAAGATTACCTGTATTGCACCAATTATTGATTCTTACGTAAAGAAGGCACTTTACTCAATAATGGTTATAGTAATTATTGCTCAAATTTTTATTGAGTTAATAATTGCCGCGCATTGATATTTTATATTCATTGTTGTTTCAATAATTGTCATTACACGGTATTTTCATTATCGAGCAATAATTCATATTATCCGAATAATATTATTAGATAACATTATTGGCAATGTCTAGAAATTTCTCGCATCTAAGGAGAGGTTTGGTCACCTAATTGCGCTACCAAGAAGAAGAAATTCTTATTGAAAGCCCCCTCTTTCCTGAACCGCCTCGGTTGTCAATAATGTGATTCTCAGTAATATTATTTATGAATAATTAATTATTGATTTATATGATGAGGAAAATATTGATTTTATGAGGATATAGATGGAGAAAATTTTTAATGTGAGAATTATTGAAAATTAATATTTTATCTTTTTCGATAAAATAATTCATTTAAATATATTATTTTAATAATATATTAACGATGATATTTTTACAATGAATGTGGGATATATGAGTATATGAGGAGGAAGAGTATTTTTGTGGCATTAAATGTTTAACACATGTTTTATGTGTTGGTGGACACAATTATTGACCAAAATTTGATTATAGCCTGTAAAATCGCCTGCTTTGTGGATTTCTTTGGTCAATTTCTATTTGGAATTTGGAAAACTTTTTTCTGCAAGTTGTAGAGAATTGAATTTCCTATTAAACTCATGAGATTTGAATTTTACGATGAAAGGGCTATTTATTATGAATTATTGAAGTTCAAGTTCAAATAATTAATTTTGGGAGTTTTAGTTAATTATTTTGAGAAAACGTTTTTGCAACTAAGTTGGCCTCACATGTGATTCAAATGGGCTGAGATCAGTTGTCTAAGGTGGGCTAAAGAAAATGTGAAAATATATTAATATTATATTCAATTTTCGCTTTGGTGTTCTAAGCAATTTCCTATAAATAGGGTGCTTAGGTTAGAATTGAAAACACACCGTAAACCCAAGTTTCTCTCTATTTCTCTCTCGATATATTGAGCGTATTCTTGTGAGTATACTTTGAGTATTGTTAGATGGTGCAAGTTCCTTGGACTATACCCTAGATTCCAAATAGAAGTACTAATCTTTCGAGGTAAGGGATGTTATTTTCTTCTCAAATGATATTATTTCTTCAATATCATTATCTTTGAAATATTGGTTGGAACTTTTTATCAAATTTGGAACTTTTTCATGCTCTGAGTTACTATTCATGAGTTACTATTCACGAAGTTACTATTCACGAGTACTATTCATGAAGCGTGAAGATGTTTTTTTGTGGAATTTCTATCTTTTGGTGTCGAGAGTTACTATTCACGATACTGACACTATTCACCAAAAAATAAAATTTCTTCTTTTGTCCAAAATATCTATTCGGATACTAGCTTTGATTGTATCCATGTTTTGATCATTCTTGAATTTTACACCACTATGATTATTTTTGAGGTATTTTTGAACATGGATAAAACAAAGTACGAATCCTTAATCCTTAATCCTTGTCATTTTGTTTCACCGGATTCGCTTTCTTTAAAAATATTTTCATCATCCTCGGTCTTAAATGATGATATTATTAAATATCTTTGGCCCAGTAGTGCAAGATGAATGATTTCTGAAGAATATCTTTGGTACAGTAGTGCAAAGATGAATGAGTGTTTAGATGAACACGACTAATCGATGAATATCTTTGGCCTCAGTGCAAAGATGAATATTTGATTCCGATGTATATTGATTGATGTTACAGTGGATAAAAGATAGACGATGAACTTTTAAATTCATACATAGAAGATAGTAGTTTGCATTCTCTACTTAACTCTTCTAATGAATTATTATTTCATTCTACGAATATTGATTTAAAATTTGTTGTCTATTGTATTCTATTAGATTTTTCCATGTTGAAGACTAACGGTAATTTGTTGTATATTATCTTAGTCATAATATTCTTTACTTGGGCTAGTTGAGCTCACCCTTTTCCTTTTTGTTCCATTTTTCTTCTCGTGAGGCGAGAATATAAGCGAGTAGTAATTAGCTCTGGGGTATGGAATGAAGGTTTTAGAAAGGATTGTTTAGTAGTCCTCACCATTTTGTAAAATAATGTATCAATAAATGTGATGAGGATTTATTTGAGTATAGATATTGTCTAAGAAGATAATATTTGTATTTAAACTCACAGTTTCTTGTTGTAATAATAAAGTTGTAGTTGTTTTACGCACCATGTATTGACAACTCGTAATAGGTGATGTATACTTATTTTGGGGCGCCACAGGTTAGTATCGAGCTTAGGATATGATCTCCAAGTGAGATCGGGGAATAGAACTAGGAGGGGAGAGACGAGTAAATCCTTCGCTAGTGTGTCCTACCTAAGCTTATTTTTTTTTAGTTGGTCAGTATATAAGGATATTATGTGATATATTGATTTCCTTAATTAACCCTTGTTTTATGACAGTATTTGAGAATGTCGACTGAGAATATTAACAATGGAAATGAGACCGTGGAGACGCCTGTACTCACCAACGAGGAGAACGTGCAACAGGCTGGCAATGTTCCTCCTGTGAACAACACCACCACCGAAAGCGTATGATGAACGAGGGGATGTTTAGAAGCTTTTTGCGGTTCATGCAAAATCGCATTTAGGGAGACTCGTGTTCAAAATACGGAGGAAATGATAGCAATTCACGGGTTGTCACAAACAAGCGCTTCAAAGAGTTGGGACCACCGAATTTAAGGGAAGCCGGATCCGATCATGGCGGAAACATGGGTCAAGCAAATTACCAAGATATTCGATGTCTTGGGATGCACGGAGGAACAGAAGGTTCCATTCGCCACCTTTATGTTCCGTGGCGAGAAGACTATTGGTGGGAGTCTCATGAAGCGTACCCATCCAAATTCCAAGACTCAAAGATGTCTCGGGAGACGTTTCAGAAACTATTTAATGACAAATACTTTCCGAAAGTGTTCGCTATATATGAAGGAAGTGGAGTTTATTAGATCGAGCGAAACAACATACGATGTGTCTCAAGACGAGGCAAAGTTTGCAGAGTTATCCGTGTTTGCACCTCATTTGGTGGAGAATGAGGAACGTATGACGCGGATGTTTCTTAGAGGTTTGAAACCCGTCGCCAAGATCTCATTTCTCATAAATTTTCTCTCTATTCAGATGTTGTAAATGTGGCTCAATTATTAGAAGCGAGATAACGAAATACGGTCAAACCGAGGGACCACAACCAGATCGCACTGCGTAGATAGATAGCGATCAACGTAATAATGATAACCAATGGAGAAAGAAAAGCAGACGGACAAAAAATGGTAACCACTCGGTGGTAATCATGGCCATGAAAATAGAAGAAGCGAGTCGAGGAGATTTTAAAAGAGGAGATTTAACAATGACCATATATGAAGACGACAGGCTTGCGAAGAATCGGGTTCTAAGGAGGAGAACGACCACCCGGTCCATATGTTACAAATGCGGAAAAGAGGGACATATCACCAAAAACCGCCCACAACAGCTCAAGGTATGCTATAATTGTGGAAAGGAAGGACATATCGCTTCGAGATTAGACAAGAGAGCAAAACCTAGTTCAATGGGGGGATTTGTGACTCAAAAGATCGTCCCGTAAAAGTCAAGGTCAACGATTCCGGAAGAAGTTTGTTGTGATCGGTCATAATGCGAGGAACCCAAACGAGGTGATCACGGGTAAACTATTTATAAATTCTTGCGAAGTTTATACCTTACTTGATACCTGTGCTACCCATTCATTTATCTCTCCTGCATGTGCTCAACGCTTAAACTTGACTCGGAGAAATTAGACTTTGACCTATCTCGTGGAAACTCCGTTAGAGAAACTTTCATCACATCCATCGCTTATAAATCTTGTTTGATTCAAGTTGGCACCATCACCTTACCCGCCGACCTTATCTCTTTAAAGATACTTGCTTTTGATGTGATTTTAGGGATTGATTGGTTAACTACTCATCATGCCAAAATTGATTGTTTTCGTAAGGTTGTTAGTTTTCATATTCCTAATCAACCTCGTTATATTTAATTCAAGCAACTAAACCATTAAAATCAATCACCGCCATATCTAATCATAAAGCTATTCATTTATTGAAAAACGGATGTCAAGCTTTCTTAGCCCATGTTATGGATTTGAATAAAGACACGCCAAATTTGAATAATATTCCCGTTGTTATTGACTTTCCCGGACGATTTCTGAAGAACTTCCTGGCCTACCCCGTAACGTGAAGTTGAATTCTTTATTTATCTTGAACCCGCACAAAGCCCATTTCTAAAACCCCATATCGAATGGCTCCTATTGAACTTCAGAGTTAAAGGTCCAACTACGTGAATTGTTGGACATCGGTTTCATTCGGCCCTAAGACATCTCCTTGGGGTGCTCTGCTTTATTCGTAAAGAAGAAAGACGGAGTATGCGACTTTTGTATTGACTATCTGAATCGAACCATGTCACCATCAAGAATAGGTATCCTCTACCTCGTATTGATGACTTGTTTGACCAGATTGCAAGGGGGCACAATTCTTTTCAAAATCGATCTTCGCTCGATATCATCAAATGAAGATTAGAATCGAGGATATTCCAAAGACCGCCTTTTAGAACTCCTGCAGACGCATTATGAATTCTTAATCATGTCTTTCGGATTGACTAATGCTCCTGCGGCTTTCATGGATATGATGAACCGAGTATTCAACGAATATTTGGATCGGGCCGTTGTTGTTTTTATTGATGACATCCTCATATATTCCAAAAGTCGTGAAGATCATGAGCACCATTTGAAGCCGGTACTCCAAAGGCTTCGTGAAAACAAACTATATGCCAAATTGAAGAAATGCGAAGTTCGGCTTGAGGAAGTAGCATTCCTTGGGCACGTGGTGTCGAAACATAGAGTATCTGTTGATCCGTGAAGATTGAAGCAATACAAAGTTGGGAGCAACCAAAGTCGGTGGATCAAGTACGTAGTTTTTTGGCTTAGTGGTTATTATCGGAGATTCGTGGAAGGGTTTTCTCGAATCGCTACTCCATTAACCCAAATTAACTCGGAAGGATACAAAATTCGTTTGGAGCGAAGAATGCGAGACGAGTTTCCAAGAGCTTAAGAGGAGACTTATTTCTAAGACTGTTCTAACAATACCATCCGGTTCGGATGGATTTGTTATCTACAAATGATGCTTCGTGCAAAGGGTTAGGATGTGTTCTCATGCAACGTGGGAAAGTCATAGCCTATGCCTCATGACAACTTAAAGAGTATGAGAGGAATTATCCTACTCATGATCTAGAGTTAGCGGCAATCGTTTTTTGCTAAAGATATGGAGGCACTATCTATATGGGGAGAAAGTGGAGATATATTCGGACCATAAAAAGCCTTAAATATTTCTTCACTCAAAAAGAACTCAACATGCGGCAATGACGTTGGCTCGAGCTATTGAAAGACTACTATGACCACACTATTTAATACCATCCCGGTAAAGTTTAACGTGGTAATGACGCGATGAGTAGAAGATCATATCATGCGAACGAGTGCGATGATGTCAAGTATACGACAGAGCCAACTTTAATAGAAAAAGTTAAGGTTGCTCAAGCCACCCCATCCGGAAATGATGCGTATGAAGAAGAAAGTACAAGAAGGAGCTATTCCTAAGCGCGAAATTGATGAAGAAGGAATACTTGAGTCCACTCTAGACTTTATATTCCTAACGACTGGGTTTGAAGTACAAGATTATGATGGAGGCACACAATACACCATTTGCAATCCATCCTGGAAGTACTAAAATGTATCGTGATCTTCGACATACATTTTGGTGGAACAATATGAAGAGAGAGATTGCAAAGTTTATCTCAATGTGTTTAACTTGTCAACATGTAAAGGCGAGACATCCGGTACCTAAGGGTCCGTTGCAACCACTTGAGATTCCAAATGGAAGTGGGAACACATTACCATGGATTTCATTACGGGTCTTCCTACTAGTTTCTCGTGGCATCAATGCTATTTGGGTTATTGTTGATAGATTAACCAAGTCTCGCTCATTTCTTACCGACACGGAGACTTATTCACTTGAACGTCTTGCTAGTATGTGCGTGAATGAGATTGTGAGGTCGCATGGCATGCCTATATCCATAGTTTCGGATCGTGACCCAAGATTCACTTCAAGATTTCGGGTTAGCTTGCAAAAAGCTATGGGCACGGATCTACGATTGATTTGCGCGTATACCATCCTCAAACCAGACGGACAATCGTAAAGGACTATTCAAACTCTTGAAGATTTATTAAGACTCATGTCCTGCACTTCAAGGCGCTTTAGGATAAGTATTTACCATCAGTGAATTCTCCGACAACAACAACAGCTTATCGTGCAAGTATAGGTGTGGCTCCATTTGAAGCATTATATGGGCGAAAGTGTCGCTCTCCAAGATGTTGGGACGAGGTGGGTGAAGCAACACCGTTGGGACCCGAGTTGAGTACGTATGACTACGGAAAAGATCCAAATGATTCGACAACGATACAAACCAGCACAAGATCGACAAAAGAGTTATGCGGACCTTCATCGAAAGGACGTGGAATTTAGTGTAGGGGATCATGTATTGTTGCGAGTTGCTCCATGGAAGGGAGTTACATGATTTGGGAAGAGAGGAAAGCTCAATTCATGATTTATTGGTCCATTTCAAATTCTTGACCGAGTAGGAAATGTAACCTATAGACTCGCGTTACCTCTGAGTATGTCTCGTGTTCATAATGTGTTTCACATATCTGTACTTCGTAAATATGTGAAAGACCCGAACCACGTTATAGAGTTAGAACCGGACGAGATAGCCAAGACTTAACGTATGAGGAGGTACCACAAGATTTTGGATAGGAAGGAGCATGTCCTACGCCAAGAAAGGTCATACCACAAGTTAAAGTTTTGTGGAGGAATCATGCTATGAGGAAATGACACGGGAATTGAAACGGAATGAAAGCGAGGTATCCTCACCTTTTCGAAACACCAGTAATGCGTCGTCAATTTCGAGGACGAAATTTCATAAGGAGGGAGGTTGTAAGACCCCAACTTATTATTAATGAAATTTAATTTTCTATTGATTATTTTGAAATAGTAAGGGTTGATTTGATTAATTAATGTGATAGTTAGGGATAAAATACGCAAATACTTCAAAATAAGCAAGTGGTTATAAAATATTCATTGTTGTTTAGGAATATTCGTTTGGTCGTGGAATATTCGTCTTGCTCGGGGAATTTTCGCATTTACTGACAAGGCGACCCGTGTGTGGGCCCCATAACTGAAAGCGATTGGATGAAGAAAACGACAAATATAAGTGGTTTAAAAATAACTACGTAGTTATTACCAATTAACACCGTTGAATACCCGTTGGTTAAAACACGTGAATGTCTGGCGTTGTTGCAAGACAAGAAGCACACCTGTATTGCACCAATTATTGATTCTTACGTAAGAAGGTACTACTCAATAATGGTTACGATAATTACCGCTCAAATTTTTTTATTGAGTTAATAATTGCTTGCATTGATATTTTATATTGTCATTGTTTCAATAATTGTCATTACACGAGATTTTTCATTATCGAAGCAATAATTCATATTATCCTAATAATATTATTAGATAACATTATTGGCAATGTCTAGAAAGTTCTGCTCTAAGGAGAGGTTTGGTCACCTAATCAAGCTACTAGTAAGAAGAAATTCTTATTGAAAGCCCCTCTTCCTGAACCGCACAGTTGTCAATAATGTGATTCTCGTAATATTATTTATGAATAATTAATTATTGATTTATATGATGAGGAAAATATTGATTTTATGAGGATATAGATGGAGAAAATTTTTAATGTGAGAATTGTTGAAAATTAATATTTTATCTTTTTACGATAAAATAATTCATTTAAATATATTATTTTAATAATATATTAACGATGATATTTTTACAATGAATGTGGGATATATGAGTATATGAGGAGGAAGAGTATTTTTGTGGAATTAAATGTTTAACACATGTTTTGTGTGTTGGTGGACACAATTATTGAATCGAAATTTGATTATAAATGTAAAAATCGCCTTTTGTGGATTTCTTCCAATTTCTATTTGGAATTTGGAAAATCTTTCTTCTGCAAAGTTGTAGAGAATTGAATTTCCTATACATACTCGCTAGATTCGAATTTTCTGATGAAAGGGCTATTTATTATGAATTATTGAAGTTCCGAAGTTCCGAAATAATTAATTTTTGGGAGTTTTAGTTAATTATTTTGAGAAAAACATTTTTTGCAACTAAGTTGGCCTCACATGTGATTCAAATGGGCTGAGATCAATTGTCTAAGGTGGGCTAAAGAAAATGTGAAAAATATATTAATATTATATTCAATTTTCTGCTTTGGTGTTCTAAGCAATTTCTTATAAATAGGGTGCTTAGGTTAGAATTGAAAAACACACCAGAAACTGAAGTTTCTCTCTATTTCTCTCTCGATATATTGAGCGTATTCTTGTGAGTATACTTTGAGTATTGTTAGACGGTGCAAGTTCCCTTCAGCACTATACCCGGTATTCCAGCTAAAAGTACTAATCTTTCGAGGTAAGGGATGTTATTTTCTTCTCAAATGATATTATTTCTTCAATATCATTATGCTGAAATATTGGTTGGAACTTTTTATCAAATTTGGAACTTTTTCATGTCGGAGTTACTATTCATGAGTTACTATTCACGAGTTACTATTCATGAAGCGTGAAGATGTTTTTTTGTGGAATTTCTATCTTTTGGTGTCGGAGTTACTATTCACCGAAAAATAAAATTTCTTCTTTTTGTCCAAAATATCTATTCTGGATACTAGCTTTGATTGTATCCATGTTTTGATCATTCTTGAATTTTACACCACTATGATTATTTTTGAGGTATTTTTGAACATGGATAAAACAAAGTACGAATCCTTAATCCTTAATCCTTGTCATTTTGTTTCACCGGATTCGCTTTCTTTAAAAAAATATTTTCATCATCCTCGATCTTAAATGATGATATTATTAAATATCTTTGGCCCAGTAGTGCAAAGATGAATGATTTCTGAAGAATATCTTTGTCAGAAAGTGCAAAGATGAACAGTGTTTAGATGAACACGACTTAATCGATGAATATCTTTGGCCTCAGAGTGCAAAGATGAATATTTGATTCCGGATGTATATTGATTGATGTTACAGGATAAAAGATAGATTTATGAACTTTTAAATTCATACATAGAAGATAGTAGTTTGCATTCTCTACTTAACTCTTCTAATGAATTATTATTTCACTGCGAATATTGATTTAAAATTTGTTGTCTATTGTATTCTATTAGATTTTTCCCTCGTTGAAGACTAACGGTAATTTGTTGTATATTATCTTAGTCATAATATTCTTTATTTGGCTAGTTGAGCTCACCCTTTTCCTTTTGTTCCATTTTTCTTCTCGTGAGGCGAGAATATAAATGAAGTACGAGCCTGGGTATGGAATGAAGGTTTAAGAAAGGATTGTTTAGTAGTCCTCACCATTTTTGTAAAATAATGTATCAATAAATGTGATGAGGATTTATTTGAGTATAGATATTGTCTAGAAGATAATATTTGTATTTAAACTCACAGTTTTACTGTTGTAATAATAAAGTTGTAGTTGTTTCTGTACCATGTATTGACAACTCAGAATAGGTGATGTATACCTATTTTGGGGGCGTCACAGTTATTTTCTTTCAATACTCATAAAGGTTGTTATTCCATTCTTTATTATTATGTTGGAATAACCTGTCTATGCGAAGTACCGCATACATGGTGAAATTATTTTATTATTCTATTCTTTATTATTCTATTGGAATAACCTGTCTGTGCGGTCTATCGCATGCCTGATGAATTCTGTTATTATTCCATTTTTTTTTTATTCTATTTGGAATATCCTGTCTGTGCGGATTACGCATGACCTGGTTCCATTCTTTATTATTTTGTTTGAATATCATGTCTGTGCGGATTACGCATGACCTGGATCCATTCTTTATTATTCTGTTGGAATATCCTGTCTGTATGGGTTACGCATGACCTAGTTCCATTCTTTATTATTCTGTTGGAATAACCTGTCTGTGCGGATTAAGCACGCCTGGTAAATTCTTCTGTTATTCCATTCTTTATTATTCTGTTGGAATAACCTGTCTATGTGGATTACCGCATGCATGGTGAATGATACTTTGTATTCATTCCTTATTAAATTGTGGAAATGATCTGTCTACGTAGATTACCGCATGGCGGGCAAAAATCCATTTGCGGTTTCTTATATTCTATTATACTCAGTTGGTTAAAGTTTTGGCTTCTATATTCTATGAAATTAGTAGAATATCCTTGATATTTGCGCTTCATCCAGTATCTTTTCATGGAAATATTCTTCTGAGCATTCTTGAATTTTACTCCACAAAGAAGTATCATGTTGACAATTTGGACGTTATTAATTTCTGGATAAATTAAAATTATAAATCTTTAAAATTTATCCTTGAACTTGTTTTATTGAATTATTATGTCATCGTCATAATCCTCATGCTTATATTGTGATGAAAGTAATCTTTGGCTTACGTGCAGAGATGGATTTGGTATGATTATGACTAGAGATTATTCGGTATAATCATGACCGTAATGTGACGAATGATGTGGTAAAAGTCCTCATTGTCCTGTAGTTCATTGATGGACAGTTGTTGGTGTGATTATGACCAGGGATTATTCGGTATAGTCATGACCATTGACGATTACATGAATATCCTTGGTCGTAATGCAGGGATGGTTCGATTTTATTTATTAAGCTGAGTCTCAGGGATAAAGTTGATGAAAAACTTTTTAAATCATAGAAGATAGTAGATTTTATGCTCTACTTGACTCTTCTAATGGATTGTTTGTTCCACTACAGTTAAACTTGTTGTCTATTATATTCTATCAGTTTAACATTGTTGAAGGCTAATGATAAATTATTCTGCATTATCTTAGTCATAATATTTCTTACTGGGCTAGTTGAGCTCACCCTTTCTTTCACTATTCTCTTCAGGAAATGAGAACGTAGTCGGGACTAGTCGGGGAACGGAGTGACGGTCCAGATGATAGCATTAGTAGTCCTCACTATTCTATTAAATAGTGTGATAATAAATGTAATGAGGACTCCATTGAGTGTGGATATTATCTAGATGACAATATTCTTATTAAAACTCTTAGATTATGTTTTGTCGTATTTTACATGATTGTTGTATAATTAAGTTGTATTTGAATTTTGTACCATGTATTTGGCGACTCAAGATGGGTGATGTATACCTGTTTTGGGGAGTCACAATAGACAACAAGTTTTAAATCAACAACTGCAGCGGAATAAGCAATCCATTAGAAGAGTCAAGTAGAACATAATGTCTAATATCTCCTTTAGATTAAAAGTCCATCGTTCGTATTTCATTCCTGTAATACTCATCAACAGTTCTTTGTTATACCCAAGACAAAAAGAACTCTCATCACCTGTCTTCACCTGAACCACCAAAGATTATAGTTAAATCCATAATTCATATTTATAATCATGTAAATCAACAGTTTCTCTTTGCCACAAAGGCTTAATAGAACATTTACTCAATATCCTTACCCCAAAGGCTAAAGATATTCAAATCTAATAACATGATCATACTAATTGGTTGTCTACCTTTGCACTACGGGCCAAAGATATTTAACTATAAAACCAATGGTCATGATCATACTAATCAATTGTCTGTCAGTTCACTACGGCCAAAGACATTCAACTGTTAACTAATGGTCATGATCCTGCCAATCACATCATCAAATTATCCATGCACTACGTTCCAAGGATATTTGTTATTATCACTAGTGGTTATGATCATGTCATACACCTGTCCATCTTTGCACGTAAGCCAAAGATATACAACTATAAAACCAATAATCAACAATCCATCTTTGCACGTAAGCCAAAGATATACAACCAATAATCAACAGTCCATCTATGCACGTAAGCCAAAAATATACAACTGTAAAACCAATAATCAACAGTACATCTATGCACGTAAGCCAAAGATGAATTTAATCTCATAATCTCCCCTCCTTATGAAATTTCGCCCTCGAAATTTACGTACCTGGTAGTACGAAGAGATGAGAATACCTTGCTTTCTTTTCGGATTATACCTTCTCGGTTATTTCTTCTGTATCATTATTTTCCCATTGCTCATCTCCTGTATTTCAGATATCATTATAGAATACATCTTCAAAACAAAGGTTAATTGACATGCCACATATATTCTAACCGACCAAATAAATAACACATAAGCTTAGGTAGGTCATACTAGCGAAGAAATTTCCCGTCTCTCCCCTCCTAGTTCTTGTCTCAAATCTCAGCCAGGGATCATATCCCTAAGCTTTGATACCAACTGTGACGCCCCCAAAATAGGTATACATCACCCATCTCCAGTCGCCAGATACATGGTACATAAATCAAATACGACAAAACATAACTGAGATTTTAAATAAAAATATTGCCTTCTAGACAATATACACTCTCAATGGAGTCCTCGTTACAATTATTATCACACCATTTTATAGAATAGTGAGGACTACTAAAACAACCATCTGGACCGTCAATCCATTCCCCGACCAGTCCCAGCTATATTCTCATTTCCTAAAGAGAACAGTGAAAGAAAAGAGTGAGCTCAACTAGCCCAGTAAGAAATATTATGACTAAGATAATGCAGAATAAATTATCCTTAGTCTTCAACAGTATAACAATTGATAGAATACAATAGACAACAAGTTTTAGATCAACAACTGCAGCGGAATAAGCAATACATTAGAAGAGTCAAGTAGAACATAATGTCTAATATCTCCTTTAGATTAAAAGTCCATCGTTAATATTTCATTCCTGTAGTACTCATCAACAGTTCTTTGTTATACCCAAGACAAAAAGAACTCTCATCACCTGTCTTCACCTGAACCACCAAAGATTATAGTTAAATCCATAATTCATATTTATAATCATGTAAATCAATGGTTTCTTACACACAAAGGCTTAATAAAACGCTTTACTCAATATTCTTACCCCAAAGGCTAAAGATATTCAAATCTAATAACAATGATCATACCAATCAGCTTGTCTACCTTTTGCACTACGGCCAAAGATATTTAACTATAAAACCAATGGTCACGATCATACTAATCAATTGTTCTGTCGCTTGCTACTACCAAAAGACATTCAACTATTAACTAATGGTCATGATCCCGCCAATCACATCATCAAATTATCCCCTTTTCTACGCCCAAGGATATTCGTTAGTATCACCAGTGGTCATGATCATGTCATACACCTGTCCATCTTTGCACTACGGGCCAAAGCTATCAATCAACAGTTCATCTTTGTACAATGACAAAAGATAGCAATCAACAGTTCTTTTTTGCACTACAGGCCAAAGACATACAACTGTAAAATCAATAACCAATAGTCCATCTATGCATTACGGGCCAAAGATGAATTTTAACGTAATATAAGTATGAGGATCATGACAATGATATAAAGAATCAATCAAATGAGATAAATGATAAATATTAAACATTTATAATACAATTTATCCAGAGTTCAAGAATATCTAAATTGTCAACATGATCACCAATTGTGGAGTAAATTCAAGAATAATATTCATGTATCAAAAATTAATTTGGACAGAAAAGAATCAATTTTTCGTCGTGAATAGTACCCTGTAAATAGTACTTCGTAAATAGTACCATGTGAGTAGTAATTTGTGAATAGTACCCCGTGAATAGTACTTCATGAATAGTATCCTGTGAATAGTACTTCGTGAATAGTACCCTCGAGTGAATAATACCCGAGTGAATAGTATCCCGTAAATAATACTCCTAGTAAATAGTACTCGAGTGAATAATACCCAGAGTGAATAGTACTCGAGTGAATAGTAAGAAATAATACCCCTTGCGAATAAGAAATAAATAACATCCCTTACGGATATTGAACGAAAATAATATTCCTTACTAATATTAAACGAAGACAATGAATATTGAACAAAAATGATATTCCTTACGAATATTGAACGAAAATAATATTCATACGAATACGAAAAATAATATCTCTTCAGAATATGAAATAAATAATACCCCTTACGACTGTTGAACGAAAATAATATTCCTACGAATATTGAACGAAGTTGATATTCCTTACGAATATTGAACAAAAATAATATTCATACGAATACGAAAAATAATATCTCTTCAGAATATGAAATAAATAATACCCTTTACCTCGTAAGAAGATGGATACTCGGAATAGTGAAGTAGACACTTCTTTCTTCTTCTCTCTATAACTTCTCTCTATAATTGCTCTTGTGAGTCTTAGTGAATTGGTGAGAATGAAAGAAGAATGAGCTTCTATTTATAGGAAAATATAGTTTTGATAATTGCACGTTTTGGGGCTCGAAATATTACAGTATAATACCTTCATCTTTTTCTTCATTTTTAATTTAGTCCTGCAAGTATTATCAAACTTGCAATACCTCCCCTAATAGTACATCATATGAATCAATAGTACAATCATGTGACTCAATAGTTCTATACATGTGAAAAAAATAATTACAGTATAGTACCTTCATCTATACCTCTATTTTTAATTTAGTCATGCAAGTATTATCAATCTTGCACCACCTCCCCTAATAGTACATACATGTGAATCAATAGTACACACATGTGAAAACATAGTTATAAGCATGTGAATTAATAGCAATTAATTGCTCATTTATCCGATTAATTACCCAATTGGTCGATATAACCTCCAGACATCAATTATTATCGAAATAAATGTCGATTCCCACTAACAATAATAATCTCAACACAATGGAAATATTTTTATCAATAATTTCATTTTTGAAATTTCAAAGTTTAACTTTTTTGGAAAAAGTCAACTATTGACCTTTTTGACCAAAAAGTTAACCCCGGTAAATTTTGTGTTTGTAGTCTATTTATACTAATTTCATCGTTTCGGACTCAAATATCACGTCCGCGTCTCCAAATTCAACTTCGAACTCAAATTTGATTTTTAATAACATTCATCATTAATATTATAACTCACAATATTTAATAACCAGGTCGTTCCCAAGAAATAGGGGGCTTTCGATAAGGATTTCTCCTTATCATGCCAAGCAATTTAGGTGACCAAACCTCTCCTTGACGTAACTTCTAGACATTGTCAATATTGCAAATAATAATATGAATAACTTTGTCGTCTCAATTATTGATTTAATAATATAAAATATTATACGATGATACTATAATAATAATCAATCAATAATATAAGAGATATTATCGCAAAGAATTATCGTAGCAATAATTGAGTATAATCGAGTGACTTCTCACATAAGCATCAATTAATCAATACAGTGTGCTAGTATGCAATCACGCGTATTACTGTACTTTTACCACTGGATATTTCATGACAACCTGCTTACTTTGAAAAAATTTCAAATATCACCCATAACTTTAACCTTTTATCAATTTAACCATTTACTAAATAGAATAATAATTATAAGAAAATTAAATACTTTCATTTCATAAAATTCGGGATCTCATAATCTCCCCTCCTTATGAAATTTTGCCCTCGAAATTTACGTACCTGGTAGTACGAAGAGATGAGAATACCTTGCTTTCTTTTCGGATTATACCTTCCCGGTTATTTCTTCTGTATCATGATTTTCCCATTGCTCATCTCCTTTATTTCAGATATCATTCTAGAATACATCATCAAAACAAAGGTTAATTGACATGCCACATATATTCTGACCGACCAAATAAATAACGCATAAGCTTAGGTAGGTCATACTAGCGAAGAAATTCCCCGTCTCTCCCCTCCTAGTTCTTGTCTTAAATCTCAGCCAGGGATCATATCCCTAAGCTTTGATACCAACTGTGACGCCCCCAAAATAGGTATACATCACCCATCTCCAGTCGCCAGATACATGGTACATAAATCAAATACAAACTTAATTATACAACTGTCGGGTAATATACGACAAAACATAGCTGAGATTTTAAATAAGAATATTGCCTTCTAGACAATATACACTTTCAATGGAGTCCTCATTACAATTATTATCACACCATTTTACAGAATAATGAGGACTACTAAAATAATCATCTGGACCGTCAATCCGTTCCCCAACCAGTCCCAGCTATATTCTCATTTCCTAAAGAGAACAGTGAAAGAAAAGAGTGAGCTCAACTAGCCCAGTAAGAAATATTATAACTAAGATAATGCAGAATAAATTATCCTTAGTCTTCAACAGTATAACAACTGATAGAATACAATAGACAACAAGTTTTAGATCAACAATTGCAACGGAATAAGCAATCCATTAGAAGAATCAAGTAGAACATAATGTCTAATATCTCCTTTAGATTAAAAGTCCATCGTTAATATTTCATTCCTGTAATACTCATCAACAGTTCTTTGTTATACCCAAGACAAAAAGAACTCTCATCACCTGTCTTCACCTGAACCACCAAAGATTATAGTTAAATCCATAATTCATATTTATAATCATGTAAATAAACAATTTCTCTTCGCCACAAAGGCTTAATAGAACGTTTACTCAATATCCTTACCCCAAAGGCTAAAGATATTCAAATGTAATAACAATGATCATACCAATTAGTTGTCTACCTTTGCACTACAGGCCAAAGATATTCAACTATAAAACCAATGGTCATGATCATACCAATCAATTATCTGTCAGTGCACTACGGCCAAAGACATTCAACTGTTAACTAATGGTCATGATCCTTCCAATCACATCATCAAATTATCCTTGCACTACGGCCAAGGATATTCGTTAGTATCACCAGTGGTCACGATCATGTCACACACCTGTCCATCTTTGCACTACGGGCCAAAGCTATCAATCAACAGTTCATCTTTGCACTACGACAAAAGATATCAATCAACAGTTCTTCTTTGCACTACAGGCCGAAGACATACAACTGTAAAATCAATAACCAATAGTCCATCTATGCACTACGAGCCAAAGATGACTTTTAACGCAATATAAGTATGAGGATCATGACAATGATATAAAGAATCAATCAAATGAGATAAATGATAAATATTAAACATTTATAATACAATTTATCCAGAGTTCAAGAATATCTAAATTGTCAACATGATCACCAATTGTGGAGTAAAATTCAAGAATAATATTCATGTATCAAAAATTAATTTGGACAGAAAAGAATTAATTTTTCATCGTGAATAGTACCCTGTAAATAGTACTTCGTGAATAGTACCATGTGAATAGTAATTTGTGAATAGTATCCCATGAATAGTACTTTGTGAATAGTATCCCATGAATAATACTTCGTGAATAGTACCCTCGAGTGAATAATACCCGAGTGAATAGTACCCCATAAATAATACTCCGAGTAAATAGTACCCGAGTGAATAATACCCAAAGTGAATAGTACCCGAGTGAATAGTAAGAAATAATACCCCTTGCGAATAAGAAATAAATAACATCCCTTACAGATATTGAACGAAAATAATATTCCTTACGAATATTAAACGAAGACAATGAATATTGAACAAAAATGATATTCCTTACGAATATTGAACAAAAATAATATTCATACGAATACGAAAAATAATATCTCTTCAGAATATGAAATAAATAATACCCCTTACGACTGTTAAACGAAAATAATATTCCTACGAATATTGAACGAAGTTGATATTCCTTACGAATATTGAACAAAAATAATATTCATACGAATACGAAAAATAATATCTCTTCAGAATATGAAATAAATAATACCCCTTACCTCAGAAGAAGACTGGATACTGTAGTGAAGTAGCAGACTTCTCTTCTTCTTTCTCTCTATAACTTCTCTCTTTATAGCTTCTCTCTCTATAATTGCTCTTGTAAGTCTTAGTGAATTGGTGAGAATGAAAGAAGAATGAGCTTCTATTTATAGAAAAATATAGTTTCGATAATTGCAAGTTTTGGGGCTCAAAATATTACAGTATAATACCTTCGTCTTTTTCTTCAATTTTAATTTAGTCTAGCAAGTATTATCAAACTTGCACCACCTCCCCTAATAGTACATCATGTGAATCAATGGTTCAATCATGTGACTCAATAGTTCTATACATGTGAAAAAAATAATTACAGTATAGTACCTTCATCTATACCTCCATTTTTAATTTAGTCATGCAACTATTATCAATCTTGCACCATCTCCCCTAATAGTACATACATGTGAATCACTAGTACACATATGTGAAAACATAGTTATAAGCATGTGAATTAATAGCAATTAATTGCTCATTTATCCGATTAATATACCAGCCTCCAGACATCAATTATTATCGAAATAAATGTCGATTCCCACTAACACTAATAATCCCAACATAATGGAAATATTTTTATCAATAATTTTATTTTTGAAATTTCAAAGTTTGACTTTTTCCAAAAAAGTCAATTATTGACTTTTTTGACCCAAAAGTCAACTATTGACTTTTTTGACCAAAAAGTTAACCCCGGTAAATTTTGTGTTTGTAGTCTATTTCTACTAATTTCATCGTTTTGGACTCAAATATCACGTCCGCGTCTCCAAATTCAACTTCGAACTCAAATTCGATTTTTAATAACATTCATCATTATTATTATAACTCACAATATTTAACAACCAGGTCGTTCTCAGGAAAGAGGGGGCTTTCCGATAAGGATTTCTCTTTATTGGCGCTCAATTAGGTGACCAAACCTCTCATCGATGTAACTTCTGCACATCATCAATATTGCAAATAATAATATGAATAACTTTGTCATCTCAATTATTGATTTAATAATATAAAATATTATGCAGATGATACTATGACAATAATCGAATCAATAATATGAGAGATATTATGTAAAAATTACTATATCAATAATTGAATATAACTGAGTGACTTCTTACATAAGCATCAATTAATCAATATCGGTGCTACTATGCAATCACGCGTATTACTGTACTTTTACCACTAGATATTTCATGACAACCTGCTTACTTTGAAAAAATTTCAAATATCACCCTTAACTTTAACCTTTTATTAATTTAACCATTTACTAAATAGAATAATAATTATAAGAAAATTGAATACTTTCATTTTATAAAATTCGGGATCTCACAGGAGTATCATTGTTGACGGGACAACAATGATGCATTGAGACTAGTATATGGATTGACTGATGACCAAATCTCATTGGTCATAAATATATGAGATATTAAGTCAATGCATAGGTACATGTAAGAGAACGATGTACTGGACAGACCCACCATAAGAATTCTATGTGGAGCATTATGCAAAGTGTCATTAGTGATTCTCATAGTGACAATGATGTAATGATCCTTCGACTTAAAATCACTATATTACTACACGGGAATTTATGTGCTTTGATATCATCAAAGGCCACCTTTAATAGGGTGGACTATAAAGGTGATTATTGGGTACATCATGAATCGTGTGAGGAATGTGAGTGATCTAGATGGAATTTAACCCTCCTATGTATTAGGGGTGATATCCATAGGCCTCTTGATTAAGTAGGACTATGAAATGCATGGTCAAGCTCAAATAGTGATTTGTTTCATATAGTCTACACATTGATCAAGAAAAACTCAGATTAAATTATGAAGAGTATGACACATTCCATGACTCGAGTTTAATCTAGGATACTAAGGTTAAAAGGATTAAATTACATTGAAACATTGGTCACGAAAAGGTTGAATCGAATCATCGATCTTATTATTACTTGGATAGCAGTGATGCATTACTAGATGCCGCTCACTGTTTATAATTTTATAATATGATTTTAAAATTATTGCCAGTGTAATAATAACCTATAGGGTCACACACATAGAACATAATTTAAAAGGGAATTAATTTAAATTGTAAGGATTTAAATATATCAATATGATTGATAGTATTTTAAATGACGAATTTAAATTAAAAGGATAATTTGCATATATGTATATTAATTAAGACTTAATTAAGATATATATATATATATAAATTAAAATTTTAATTATATTTGGTTTTAATTAATTCCTCTTAACTGCTATATATATGATATATATCAGCCATTTTAGGTATTACATCAAAAATAAAAAAAACCCTAGCCGCTCTTAGAGAGAGACTAGAGAAAACAGTTTCAGAAAAATCCTCATCCTTGGTGGCTAATCTACCATGTTCCTTTTACTACGCAGATAGTACTGACGATTCATGCATGCGTTCGTGGTGGATACCGTAGAGACGCATTGATTTGAATGAATTGCGTTGGAGATTCAACTACATCTATTATAGCTTTAATAATCGGTATAATTTCTAACCACTGAATTAATTTTTTTTCCGAATGGATCCTATTTTAGGGTTTCGCAATTGTCTTTCAATTGTTTATTTCCACTGCATTTTATGTGTCGAAACCCTTCAGTTATTATTCAGGTATACGACACTATTCACGAATACGGCACTATTCACCAAAAAATAAAATTTTCTCTTCTTTGTCCCAGATGTCTATTATGGTTACTATCTTTGATTGTATCCATGTTTTGATCTTCATTCTTGAATTTTACTCCACTATGATTTATTATGGAGTATTTTTAAACTTGGATTATCTAAAGTATGAATCTCTAATCTTTGTCCTTTTATCTCACTGGATTCATTCTTTAAAATATTTTTCATCATCCTCAGTCCTTAATGGTGATACTTGATGAATATCTTTGGCATGTAGTGTAAAGATGAATGATTACCTGACGAATATCTTTGGCCTGTAGTGCAAAGATGGACATGTGTTGAGATGAACATGACCAACTGGTGATACAAATGAATATCTTTGGCCCGTAGTGCAAAGATGAATATTTGATTCAAGATGTATATTGATTGATGTTACAGGGATAAATTATAGATGATGGATTTTTAAATTCATAGATGATAGTAGATTTCATTCTCTACTAAACTCTTCTAATGAATTGTTATTTTCGCTGCGAATATTGATCTAAAACTTGTTGTCCATTATATTTTATCTGATTTGTTGAAGGCTAACGATAATTTGTTGTTCATTATCTTATTCATAATATTCTTTACTGGGCTAGTTGAGCTCACCCTTTTCCTTTTTGTTCCATTTTTCTTCTCAGGAAGTGAGAATTTAGCAAGAACTAGCCGGGGTATGGAGTGATGGTTCAAGATAGTTATTTTAGTAGTCCTCACTATTATGTAAAATAGTGCATCAATAATTATAACGAGGACTTTATCTGAGTGTGGATATTGTTTAGAAGATAATATTTGTATTTAAACTCACGGTTTATGTGTTGTCATATATTGCACGACAATTGTATTAATGAAGTTGTAGTTGTTTCTGTACCATATATTTGGAGACTCAGAATGGGTGATGTATACCTTTTTTGGGGGTGTCACAGTTGGTATCAGAGCTTAGGGATATGATCTCTGGCGGAGATCGAGAAATAGAACGAGGAGGGGAGAGACGAGTAAATCCTTCGCTAATGTGTCCTACCTAAGCTTATTTGTTGGTCGGTCAGAATATAGGGGTATTATGTGGTATGTCAATTTCTTTAATTAACCCTTGTTTTGGTGCAGTATTTGAGAATGATAGATGAGAACGTTAACAATGGAGTGTATGAGACCGTGGAGACACCTTTAATCACCAACCAAGAAAACGTGCAACAAGAAGGCAATATTCCTCCTGTAAACAATACTACCGAGCAAACAATGAATGATGGGATGTTTAGAAGCTTTTTGCATTTCATGTAAAATCAGACGAGGGAGACTCGTGTACAAAATACGGGTGGAAATGATAGCAACGTGCGGTTTGTCACAGCAGAGCAGTTTAAAGAGTTGGGACCACTAGAATTCTGGGGAAAGCCAGATCCGATTAAGGCAGAAACGTGGGTCAAGTAAATTACCAAGATATTCGATATCTTAGGATGCACAGAGGCAGAGAAGGTTCCATTCGCCACCTTTATGTTCCGTGGTGAGGCAGTTTGTCATGACTGGCCAAAATGCGAGAAACCCGAACGAGGTGATCACGGGTAAGCTAATCTTAAACTCTTGCGAAGTTTATACCTTAATAGATACCAGTTCTACCCATTCTTTTATCTCTCCTACTTGTGCTCAACGTTTAAACTTAACTCCAGAGAAATTAGACTTTGACTTTTCTGTTCAAACTCCATTAGGATAAACTTTCATTACATCCACTGTTTATAAATCTTGCTTGATCCAAGTTGGCACTATCACATTACCTGTTGATCTTATCTCTTTAAAGATACTTACATTTGATGTAATTTTAGGGATTGATTGGTTAACTACTCATCATGCCAAAATTGATTATTTTCGTAAGGTTGTTAGTTTTCATATTCCTAACCAACCTATTATGTGAATTTAAGCAAGCAAACCACTAAAGTCAATAACTGTCATATCAAGCTTTCTTAGCCCATGTTATGGACTTGAACAAAAATACGTCAGATTTAAATAATATTTCTGTTGTTAGTGAATTTCCTGACGTATTTCCTGAAGAACTTCCTGGTCTACCCCCAGAACGTGAAGTTGAGTTCTTTATTGATCTTGAACCGGGTACAAAGCCCAATTTTAATACCCCATATCGAATGGCTCCTATTGAACTTCAGGAGTTAAAGGTCCAACTACAGGAGTTGTTAGACATCGGTTTCATTTGTCCTAGTACATCTCCTTGGGCTGCTCATGTTTTATTTGTAAAGAAGAAAGACGGGAGTATGCGACTTTGTATTGACTACTGGGAATTGAACCATGTCACCATCAAGGATAGGTATCCGCTACCTTGCATTGATGACCTGTTCGACCAGTTGCAAGGAGAACAATTCTTTTTAAAGATCGATCTTCGTTCTGGATATCATCAGCTGAAGATTAAAACTGAGGATATTCCAAAGACTACCTTCAGAACTCGGTACGGGCATTATGAATTCTTAGTCATGTCTTTTGGATTGACTAATGCTCCTGCTGCTTTCATGGATATGATGAACCGTGTATTCAAGGAATATTTGGATCAGTTCGTTGTTGTCTTTATTGATGACATCCTCATCAATTCCAAAAGCCGTGAAGATCATGAGCACCATTTGAAGCTGGTACTTCAAAGGATTCGTGACAACAAGCTATAAGCCAAGCTGAAGAAATATGAGTTTTGGCTTGAGGAAGTAGCATTCCTTGGGCACGTGGTGTCAAAACATTGAGTATCCGTTGACCCGGCGAAGATTGAAGCAATACAAAGTTGGGAGCAACCGAAGTCGGTGACCGAAGTACGCTGCTTTCGGGGCTTAGCTGGTTATTATTGGAGATTCGTGGAAGGATTTTCTCGAATCGCTACTCCATTAACTCAGCTGACTCTGAAAGATACAAAATTCGTATGGAGCAAGGAATGCGAGAAGAGTTTCCAAGAGCTCAAGAGGAGACTCATTTCGGCACCTATTTTAACAATACCATCTGGTTCGGATGGATTTGTTATCTACAGCGATGCTTCAGGCAAAGGGTTAGGATGTGTTCTCATGCAACATGGGAAAGTCATAGCCTATGCCTCGCGACAACTTAAAGAATATGAGAGGAATTATCCTACTCATGATCTGGAGTTGGCAGCAGTCGTTTTCGCATTGAAAATCTGGAGACACTACCAATATGGGTAGAAAGTGGAGATTTATACGGATCATAAAAGCCTCAAATATTTCTTCACCCAAAAGGAACTCAACATGTGGCAATGACGTTGGCTTGAGCTGTTGAAAGATTACGACCATAGCTTTTAATATCATCCTAGAAAAGCGAACATGGTAGCTAACGCATTGAGTAGAAGATCGTATGCGGGTATGAGTGTGATTTTGTTAACACAAAAACCCATTTTGTACGACTTACAAAGGATGGAGATAGAGTTAAAGGCTCCAAGTACTCACATGATGATATCAAACATATGAGTAGAACCGACTTTAATCAATAAAGTTAAAGCTGCTCAAGCCACAGACCCAGAGATGATACGTATGAAGAAGAAAGTACAAGAAGGTGTTATTCCAGAAGCTAGAATTGATGAAGAAGGAATACTTTGAGTCAACTCCAGACTTTGCATTCCTAACGATTTTGACTTGAAGCATAGAATCATGATGGAGGCACACAACACACCGTTTGCAATCCATCCTGGGAGTACCAAAATGTATCATGATCTTTGACATACATTTTGGTGGAGCAATATGAAGAGAGAGATCGCAGAGTTTATCTCGAGGTGTTTAACTTGTCAACGTGTAAAGGCGGAACATCAAGTGCCAAAGGGTCCATTGCAACCACTTAAGATTCCAAAATGGAAGTGGGAACACATTACTATGGATTTTGTTACGGGTCTTCCCAAGGTTTCTCAAGGCATAAATGTGATTTGGGTTATTGTTGATAGATTAACCAAGTCTGCTCATTTCATGCCTATACGTGAGACTTATTCCCTTGAACGTCTTGCTCGTATATACGTAAATGAGATTATGAGATTATGAGATTACGATTTTTGGTTAGCTTGCAGAAAGCTATGGGCACGGATTTACAATTCAGCTCGGCATATCATCCTCAAACGGACGGGCAATCGGAAAGGACTATTCAAACCCTTGAATATCTATTAAGACTCGGTGTCCTAGATTTCAAAGAAAGTTGGGATAAGTACTTGCCATTGGTGGAATTCTCCTACAACAACAGTTATCAAGCAAGTATAGGCATGGCTCCATTCGAGGCGTTGTATGGACGAAAGTGTCGTTCTACAGTATGCTGGGACGAGGTAGGTGAAGCAACGTTTTTGGGACCAAAATTGGTACGCATGACTACAGAAAAGATCCAAATTATTCGACAATGTATACAAACGGCACAGGATCGATAAAAGAGTTATGCGGATCTTCGTCGAAATGACGTGGAATTTAATATTGGAGAACATGTACTGTTACGTATTGCTCCGTGGAAGGGAGTTAAAAGATTCAGAAAAAGAGGAAAGCTCAATCCACGATTTGTTGGTCCATTTGAGATTCTTAACCAAATAGGAAATGTGGCATATAGACTCACATTACCTCCAAGCATGTCTTGTGTTCATAATATTTTTCACATATCTATGCTTCGTAAATATGTGAAAGACCCAAACCACATTATTGCATTAGAACCAGACGAGATAGCCAAAAATTTAACGTATGAGGAGGTACTTATCAAGATCTTGGATAGGAAAGAGCATGTCCTACGAAATAAGGTTATACCATAAGTCAAGGTTTTGTGGAGGAACCATGCTATTGAGGAAATGATCTGGGAGTTGGAATCGGAAATGAAAGCGAGGTACCCTCACCTTTTCAAAACACCAGGTACGTACGTCAATTTCGAGGATGAAATTTCATAAGGAGGAGAGGTTGTAAGACCCCAAATTTTTAATAAATAAAATTGAATTTCCTCTATTCATTATCTTGAAATAATAAGGAGTTAATTTGATATAATGCTTTGGTTATGGGTGAAATGTGTAAATTTTGCAAAATAAGCAAGTGGTTATAAAATATTCATTTTTGTCAGAGAATATTCATTTGGTCATGGAATATTCTTCATTTGTCGAGAATATTAAATGCGACAAATATGAACCATTTGTTGGCCCCATAACGGAAAACGATCAAATGAAGAAAATGACAAGTTTGAGTTTTTATAAATAACAACGTAATTGTTACCTTTAACACTGTTGGATTACCTGATGGTTAAAATACGATGTCTGCGTGGTTGTCTGATAACAAAGACACCAGATTGCACGATATTTTTGAATTATTGATTCTTACATAAGAAGGCACTACTCAATAATTGTTATAGTAATTACTATTCAATATTTTATTTTATTGATTCAATAATTGATGCTTTAATATTTTATATTATTGTTGTTTCAATAATTGTCATTGCACAATATTTCCCATTATCAGATGAATAATTCATATTATTTGAATAATATTATTAGAAAGCATTATTGGCAATGTCTAATGAAGTTGTGTCTAGGAAAGGGGTTTGGTCACCTAATTGCGCGCTAGTAAGGAGAAATCCTTACCGGAAAGCCCCCTCTTTCTTAAGAACGACCTGGTTGTCATAATTGTGATTCTGTAATATTATTTATGAATAATTAATTATTGATTTATATAATAAGAAAACATTTATTTTATGTGGACATAAATGATGGATAGGAAAATATTTATTTTGTGTGGATGTAAATGAAGTAATTAATGCTGAGGTGTTTTATCAGTATTTTGTCGGAACGGGGGTATTAAAAATCATCCGTATATGGATTTCGGGCATTTTTCATTTGGAATTTGGAAAAATTTAAATTTACGAAGTTGTAGAGAATTCGATTTCCTATGAAATGGACATAAAATTTGTATTTATCTGATAAAAGGGCTATTTATTATGAATTATTGAAGTTTTGAAAATAAATATTTTTATTAAAATTATGGGTGGGACCCACTTTGTTTTTTTTGAAAACATGTGCCTAGATTTTTTCAAAGAAGACATGCTCAGTTTGTTCAAAAGGGGTGGGCGTAGAAGAGAAAAAATAATAATAATATTTTATTAATTTAGTCTCCTTTGGTGTTCTAGCATTTTCCTATAAAATAGGGTGCTTAGTTAGAATTAAAAATCACACCAGAATCATAAGCTTTCTCTCTCTATATTATCGAGCATATTTTGTGAGTATTTAGATACTTTGAGAGTTCTTTATTCAAAAAGTTTCCTTCAAAGATTATATCCGATATTCCAGTTAGAAGTGTTATTCTTTTGAGGTAAGGGATGTTATTTTCTTTGTAAATGATATTATTTCTTTCAATATCATTATGCTGAAATATTGGTATAAATTTTATTGTGGAATTTCTACCTTTTTGTGTCGGGGTTACTATTCACGTATACGGCACTATTCACCAAAAAATAAAATTTTCTCTTCTTTGTCCCAGATGTCTATTATGGTTACTATCTTTGATTGTATCCATGTTTTGATCTTCATTCTTGAATTTTACTCCACTATGATTTATTATGGAATATTTTTAAACTTGGATTATCTAAATTACGAATCTCTAATCTTTGTCCTTTTATCTCACTGGATTCGTTCTTTAAAATATTTTTCATCATCCTCAGTCCTTAATGGTGATACTTGATGAATATCTTTGGCTCAGTAGTGAAAAGATGAATGATTACTGATGAATATCTTTGGCCAGTAGTGCAAAGATGACCAGTGTTGAGATGAACATGACCAACTGGTGATACAAATGAATATCTTTGGCCCATAGTGCAAAGATGAATATTTGATTCAAGATGTATATTGATTGATGTTACAGGAATAAAATATTGATGATGGACTTTTAAATTCATAGATGATAGTAGATTTCATTCTCTACTAAACTCTTCTAATGAATTGTTATTTTCGCTGCGAATATTGATCTAAAACTTGTTGTCCATTATATTTTATCTAATTTGTTGAAGGCTAACGATAATTTGTTGTTCATTATCTTAGTCATGATATTCTTTACTGGGCTAGTTGAGCTCACCCTTTTCCTTTTTGTTCCATTTTCTTCTCAGGAAGTGAGAATTTAGCAAGAACTAGCCGGGGTATGGAGTGATGGTTCAAGATAGTTGTTTTAGCAGTCCTCACTATTATGTAAAATAGTGCATCAAAAATTATAATGAGAACTTTATCTGAGTGTGGATATTGTCTAGAAGACAATATTTGTATTTAAACTCATAATTTATGTGTTGTCGTATTTTGCACGACGATTGTATTAATAAAGTTATAGTTATTTGTGTAGCATGTATTTGACAACTCAGAATGGGTGATGTATATCTATTTTGGGGGCGTCACAGTTGGTATCAGAGCTTAGGGATATGGTATCTGGCGAAGATCGGGGAATAGAACTAGGATGGGAGAGACGAGTAAATCCTTCGCTAGTGTGTCCTACCTAAGCTTATTTGTTGGTAGGTCAGAATATAGTGGTATTATGTGGTATGTCAATTTCTTTAATTGACACTTGTTTTGTTGCAGTATTTGAGAATGGCAGCTGAGAACGTTAACAATGTAGTGTATGAGACCGTGGAGACACCTTTAATCACCAACCAGGAAAACGTGCAACAGAAAGGCAATATTCCTCCCGTAAACAACACTACCGAGCAAACGATGGATCAGTTTCTCCTTTCAACAAAGCTTCAGTTAGACCTTTATACATATCTGCTCTTAGATTCTTTTGATTAGTATGAATAAAACACAACCTATCTGCCTCAATCATAGTGTAAGAATCAACCAAAAATTGTTGAAACAATTCCCTTGAATGTAAAAGTGTCATTGATTCATTTTTCCTTTCTTGTATCCTAAAGACAAAAAATTGTCTCATGCTTACTCTTCCTCTCTTTCTTTTTGAATTTTCAGTAAGAAGAATATCATATCTAAATCCATCTTCACCATATGGGAAAGCAACGGGTACTGCATTGCAAGGTAAGAAGGGTGCAAATCACTTATTTGTTTTAATAAACCATTCTGAGTCTCCAATATGATATCCCTATCATTATTTGAGCTTCTAATGTCACCAACAATTAAACCAGCAACTTCAGATGCAGTAGGGAGATTATACCTTCATCCATCACAGTTCCTTTTTCCAATAAGCCTCAATTTAACATCTCTAAAATCTCTAGAATCAAATCTATCCCTAGCCATCCTGAATGATTGAGCCACAACATTGTTCTCATCAAGCATCTTTTTTAAATCTGCTACAATCGATGATTCAAATGTTTTTGAATTATTTGCTGAACTGTTTAATAAAATAGCAAAAGAAAAACTTAATTAGTATTATATAATAATCATTAAATTTTGAAGATTATAAAGAACAGAGTAATTCAAACCCGAGGGCACCAATTCTATTCGTAATTTCATTTTCTACATCATATATGTATAGTTGAGCAAACTTTGGAGTGGATCCTATATTTGGTATCAAACTTCCAATTTTATGACAATTTTAGCCATGTAATCTAAAAACAGATGTACCCTTTCCATTGTTAAGTGATGAATCAATCTTCCCACCCATTGATGTGAAAAAAAACATCATATTGTATGCACGAATGTTGTCAATGAAATGTCTGCTTCTGTGATTAGAACCATTAAGAAAAGCTTTCAGAATATGGGGTGGTTCTTTCAGCAGAGGCAGTTGAACTTTTCCTCCAACACAACACATTGAGAATTCTGGATTTTTGTTTTTTCGATTCTTGTTTATTCTTTCATGATACCACATCAACGCATTACATGATGAACATTCCCAGTTTGAATCACCGATGTCCCAGTAATCTGAATTTAATAAATTTAAGTGGATATATCATAATTAAAGTATAATTGTAATTAAAAATTAAAAATACTGGAACAGGCTAAATGATAAGCAAGTTGAAGAATATACCATCATTAGCAGAATGAACATCAGAATCCATTTCAACTAAAATAATTTATTAATAAATGTATTATAAGAACAATTATTGTAAAAATAAAAAATTGAAAAAAAGGAAAAAATACTATTTACAATTTATAAATAAATACTAAATAGTATTTAAACATATTAATGCTTAACATATTTTTTAGATAAATAAGAATATTGTTAAAATATTATCAATTTAAATATGCATGGTGTTTATTAGTTTAATAAGGTAACATCATACCATTATCAGGGGGGTTAATAGAAACTCCTGAATTATGAAGTGAGTCGGCATAAGTATTTGTTCATTCATAGATGCATTAACATAATCTGCAATATGTACCGATCCTGGTTGAGATGCTTTACTCTTCATATTCTGAGTAACATTATGTATGTTGGAATGCAGAGTGTATTGTTGATTAAACCTTGATGCTTGCATTGATTCAGTAGAACATGATTCAGGATGATTGGCATCTACTTCATTAAAGGTTGTAATGAGATCTGTACAAACTGCATAAAATAACTAAATTTATGGTTATGATTAATATTCACAGTTTAGTACATCTAGTAAGCAAAATAGTTGACGTAAATGTCAAACATTGACATTATTGACTTGTTATGTTTCCTATTAAACAAATCTCTTCCAGTGGGAGTATTGGATGATTTGAGCAATAAAGTAGAAATAGTATAAAGGTTCATTGGATAGGTACCTAGAATATAATAACAAATACACAAACATTTATAAATCTGACATAAATTTGTTGAATTATTATAACATTTTCAATCTATTAAATCAAAAAAAAATTAAAATGGAAAAATCAAATACCATTATCCGAAAGATGAACACAGTTTTCTCTGTTAACCGGAGTGTTTTCCTTTCCTTGAATAACTTGTGTGTCATGATTAAAAAAAAAAATAGATTTCATGAAATTAATTTGAATATATAAATACCATCATTAGGTACTGGATGAACACAATATCGTTGATTTATACGCTGACAATGTTTTGCTGTTTATAAATACAAAGATTTAATGAAATAATTACCATTTGAAATGTCACTTAAATGCATTCTGGATGTTTTACTTGCTTTCACATATGTAGTACTTGTGCTCATTTTATTGGCGGATTCTAACATGAAATAGGAAACACAATCAATATGCATAGGATAGTTTAACAGATGTGCAAAATATTTTTATATAATTAATTAATGAATAAATAATTAGAAAGTATACCTTGTAGTTTTTTTCTTGTTTTTCCAGCATAATCACCCTTCTACGCATTCTTGATTGAGTTTTGTCGCACTGGTTGACAGTAAATTCATGTTTTTCCTTGTTTTCTGACATGTATGGCTTATTGTGAGATCCCGAAATTTTGAAATGAAAGTATTCAAATAATTATTATTTTATTTAGTAAATGATTAAATTGAGAAAGGGTTAAAGTTAAGGGTGATATTTGAAAATTTTTCAAAGTAAGGAAGTTATCATAAAATAATCGGTGATAAAAGTATAGTAATACGCGTGGTTGCATAGTAGCACACAGTATTGTACAGTATCTTTGATTATTGATGCTTACGTGAGAAGTCACTCAGTTTTATTTAATTATTGTCACAGTATCATCTGTATAATATGTTATATTATTAAATCAATAATTGAGATGACAAAGTTATTCATATTATTATTTGCAATATTGACAATGTCTAGAAGTTCTGTCAAGGAGAGGTTTGGTCACCTAATTGCGCATCAATAAGGAGAAATCCTTATCGGAAAGCCCCCTCTTTCCTGGGAACGACCTGGTTGTTAAATTTTGTGAGTTATAATATTAATGATGAATAAGTTCGTGTTGATTAAAGATGAAATTTATAGTTCCATTGTGTGAGAATTATTAGTGTTATTAGAAATCGACATTTATTTCGATAATAATTGATGTCTAAAGGTTATATTGACCAATCGGGTAATTAACCGAATAAATGAACAATTAATTGATATTAATTCACATGCTTATAACTATTTATTCACATGTGTGTACTATTGATTCACATGCATGTACTAGTATGGGAGTTGGTGCAAGATTGATAATACTTGCATGACTAAATCAAAAATGAAGGTATAGATGAAGGTACTATACTGTAATTAGTTTTTTCACATGATTATACTATTGAGTCACATGATTATACTATTAATTCACATGATTTACTATTAGGGGAGGTGGTGCAAGTTTGATAATACTTGCAGGACTAAATTAAAAATGAAGGAAAAGATGAAGGTATTATACTGTTAATATTTGAGCCCCCAAAACTGTAATTATCGAAACTATATTTTTCTATAAATAGAAGCTCATTCTTCTTTCATTCTCACCAATTCACTAAGACTCACAAGAGCAATTATAGAGAGAGAAGCTATAGAGAGAAAGAAGAAGAGAAGTCTGCTACTTCACTATTCCAGTATTCAATCTTCTTCTGAGGTAAGGGGTATTATTTATTTCATATTCTGAAGAGATATTATTTTTCGTATTCGTATGAAAATTATTTTTGTTCAATATTCGTAAGGAACATCATCTTCGTTCAATATTCGTAGGAATATTATTTTCGTTCAACAGTCGTAAGGGGTATTACTTATTTCATATTCTAAAGAGATGTTATTTTTTGGTATTCGTATGAATATTATATTCGTTCAATATTCGTAAGGAATATCATCTTCATTCAATATTCGTAGGAATATTATTTTCGTTCAACAGTCGTAAGGGGTATTATTTCTTCGTAAATGATATTATTTCTTTCAATATCATTATGCCGGAATATTGGTACAAATTTTATTATGGAATTTCTACCTTTTTGTGTCAGAGTTACTATTCACTCTAGTATTATTCACTCGGATATTCGGGGCTCTTTTCGTGTCGGAGTACTATTCACGAGTTACTATTCATGGGTTACTATTCACCCGATTACTATTCACTCTAGTACTATTCACTCGGGTATTCGGGGCACTTTTCGTGTCGAAGTACTATTCATGAGTTACTATTCACGGGTTACTATTCACCCGATTACTATTCACTCTAGTATTATTCACTTGGGTATTTGGGACACTTTTCATGTTGGGGTACTATTCACGAGGTACTATTCTCGAAGTACTATTCACAAGGTACTATTCACGGGTGTCCAAATTATTTTTGGTACATGAATATTATTCTTGAATTTTACTCCACAAAGCAGTATCATGTTGACAATTTGGATATTTTTAAACTCTGGATAAATTTAAAGTCTTTAATATTT
This sequence comes from Panax quinquefolius, assembly GCA_020205615.1. Classification (NCBI taxonomy): domain Eukaryota; kingdom Viridiplantae; phylum Streptophyta; class Magnoliopsida; order Apiales; family Araliaceae; genus Panax; species Panax quinquefolius. The sequence continues at coordinate 190,975 of JAINUW010000677.1, read as the reverse complement.
ATCCTTGATTTCGTTTGATTAATGCTTATATCATTGTCATCATCCCCATGCTTATATTGTGATTAAATTCATCTTTGGCTTACGTGCATAGATGGACTGTTGATTATTGGTTTTACAGTTGTATATTTTTGGCTTACGTGCATAGATGGACTGTTGATTATTGGTTGTATATCTTTGGCTTACGTGCAAAGATGGATTGTTGATTATTGGTTTTATAGTTGTATATCTTTTCGCTTACGCAAAGATGGACGGTGTGTATGACATGATCATAACCACTAGTGATAATAACGAATATCCTTGGCACGTAGTGCATGGATAATTTGATGATGTGATTGGTAGGATCATGACCATTAGTTAACAGTTGAATGTCTTTGGCCGTAGTGCATTGACAGACAATTGATTGGTATGATCATGACCATTGGTTTTATAGTTGAATATCTTTGGCCCGTAGTGCAAAGGTAGACAACTGATTGGTATGATCATTATTATTACACTTGAATATCTTTAGCCTTTGGGGTAAGGATATTGAGTAAACGTTCTATTAAGCTTTTGTGGCAAGGAGAAACTGTTGATTTACATGATTATAAATATGAATTGTGGATGTAACTATAATCTTTGGTGGTTCAGGTGAAGACAGGTGATGATAGTTTTTTTTGTCTTGGGTATAACAAAGAATTGTTGATGAGTATTATAGGAATAAAATATTAACGATGGACTTTTAATCTAGAGGAGATAGTAGACATTATGTTCTACTTGACTCTTCTAATGGATTGCTTATCCTGCTGCAGTTAAACTTGATGTTTATTGTATTTTATCAGTTTAACACTGTTGAAGGCTAAGGATAATTTATTCTGCATTATCTTAGTCATAATATTTCTTACTGGGCTAGTTAAGCTCACCCTTTTGCTTTTTTTTTCTCTTCAGGAAATGAGAATATAGTTGGGACTAGTTGGGGAATAGAGTGACGGTCCGAGATGGTGGCTATAGTAGTCCTCACTATTTTTATAAAATAGTGTGATAATAATTGTAATGAGGACTCCATTGAGAGTGGATATTGTCTAGAAGGCAATATTATTGTTTAAACTCTCAGCTATATTTTGTCGTATTTTGCATGACAGTTGTATAGAAGAAGTTTGTATTTGATTTTTGTACTATGTATCTGGCGACCCAAGATGGGTGATGTATACCTGTTTTGGGGGCGTCACACTTATGGCTGATTTTCCCAATTTTTGGATTTTTTTTATTCGAAATAGGCTCTTCAATCTTGTAAACTACCTGCAGGAATATAGGATCCAAAGATGTAATTATTGCACAAAATATTTTAAAAAATTAAATCTAATATTAAAAAGTAAATACTAATGGATATTATCTGAAATATTAAGACACAAGTCTGAAGATTCTGAATTCTTTTCGACTCAAAATCATAGTTAGTTTAATGGAAAACGAACGGATCGCACAAACACGACAATTAATTCACATTTTCTTTGTTTTAATTTATATTGATAGAATTCTCAACTATCGTATGGAATATGAAGCAATTATATTAATACATAGTTTTGAATATTTAAGGATCAAGATAATTTTTGCAAGCAAAGTCTTCATGAATCCACATGATTTATTGCAAAAGGTAATGAAAAATGATACCTTTTTGTTGTAAAATGTCAAAGCTTAGATTCCGTGTCAGTACAATCCCTTGGTGTATGAAACAACTCCTTTAACCCAAAGCTTGGAACCGATCATGTGATGCAATTCCCGATAATTCCCCTAAACCAACTAACCCAATTATACATAAAACATTCAAAGCGTAACATTTGTTTATATTCGAACTTGGCATCACAAGATTGATGTATGATTCAGATTCTTAAGTGGATCGTTCAACAGTTTACTGCAAAACATTATAAAAAAATTTTGAGAGACAGTAATTCACCAAATTCTGTAAAATTAAACTTCATACTGTATTAAACGATGAAAGAAAAACATAGTCTTGTTGGCATCATTACTGCTTCATATGTTAATGCAGTACAACATATGTCAAAAAATTAAACGAACGATGAATATGGCATCAGTTAGAGCAACAAAAAAAAATACACAAACTCAAAAAAGCTCATTATAGAAGCATTCACCTAAGACCTTAAAACTAAAATCTAAGATAAAATTTAGAAAATAACAATAACTGAACTGAAATAGCAGTAATGCACCAATTCATCCAATCAATTTCACAATACAGATGTTCGTTACACATTCTGGGTACGGATTGAATTCATTATTTTAGTCATAAAATTCCAAAATGCGATATTTGGCCACAAAAATAAAAATAAATGTATAACTTAATACAACTTGTTCTTTACATAAAACTAAAAAATAACCAAGTAATGCAAAACCACCTTTGTGTACATGTGCATTACTTTTAAAAATTCACAAGTAATGATTTTTCCTTGGAATGGGCACAACACCCATGTTTCGTATTCTAAAACAAATACGAAACAAAAATTTCCAACAAATACAATGCATTAAAGATTAAAATTTTCCAATGAATTCATCTAATATGCTTTATGTCAGTAAATATTTCAGAGAAGAACCATCCTCTTAAATATATTAAAAATTTTGAAACTAACTAACAATGATACGAAAAATTAGAAGAAAACGTAGATCGGAAATTAGAGCTTACTTCTCAACCCAATTTGAGAAGATCTGGAGAACATATTTCGAGGAACAATCTGTTTTTTATGCAATAGCAAATAAACAATCACCACCATATGAGAACCAGACTGAGAAAATTAACAAATAAAAAATGAAATCCAATTACTTTATTTGTTTATTTATTTATTTAGAGCATCCAAAATTGAGGAGAAATGGGGATTGTACGAACTAACCTTTTTCTTTTTGCTAATTTGGGTTTCCATGATTTGTTGATATTAATTGCGAGACGACGATTTCGGAGCACTTCGGCAGTTCGTAAAAAACCGTAGCTATTGAGAGTGAGTATGAAATGTTTTGTGCGATTTGAAATGTTTTGTATGATTACAGATTTAGGGGAATTAAGGGATTGTATTTATGGTTTTTACAACCTTAGTTGTTATTTCAGACGCGTGGGTTTGGCAAGAGTATTTTTGTCAAGGTCAATTAGGAGCATTAAATAGGATGGACATGTGTTGAATTTGTAGAAGGACATATATCAATTTAATGTGCCATGTATTGTGATTTAGTTTATATAATAGATTTATTTATTTCATTGTTGAAATAGTTAATATTATAAATTGTTTGAAAAGTATTACTTAATATAAAATTAAAAAACAAAAAAAAATCTCAAATGACATAAGTCGAATGTGATAGTCTCACGGTCCCATATTTAAATAATAATATTTTATTTTATTTCATCATTTAGAATCGAAAAATTAGTTGAGTAGAGTGATAAATTCTACAATTTGAAGTTAAACTCGAGAATATTGTGTCTATTAATATTCTCATTAATAAAGTTTGAGACTAGTATTATGTAATAAAATTAATTTTATAATAAAAAAATTCATGTTCATATACGATAGAATTATGAAAATAAAAAAATATTCTAAAAATATTACTCTTTATGTTATACAAAAAGAGTCTCATTTTAATTTTAGTAAAATACAAGATACCCTTTTAGATAGTCATAATAACACTCACCTTCACTTTAATTTTTAAGTAACAATTATTACACCTTGAAGTTTTTAGGGTTGACTAAATATAAAAATTATATATTTACCCTCAGTATGTTATCAAATTTTAATTCCTAAATAATATATATATATATATGTGTGTGTGTGTGTGTGTGTGTGTGTGTGTGCATGTTTAATTATCATTTTTAATACAATATATTTTAATTATAGTTTTATTTGAAATTAAGACTATCTCATTGAAATAATTTAATTTAATTAACACATATTTTTGGATAATTGTGATACAAATATTAAGAATTTTAAATTAAATTATTAATGGACATTTTCTAATTAAAGTGCTTGAATATGTTGATATTTTAGTTTTGATGTTTAACAAAAATTACGTTACTCAGACCATGAACATCCATGTCAGCTAGGCCTGGCAAAATATGGTTATGGGTTGGTTTTGGTTTTCAAAATATGGTTATGGTTCCAGTTAAGAACTAAAACTATATTAACCATTTTTAATATGGGTTGTGTGGGTTGGAACTATATGGTTATGGTTCAAAACCATATTAACCATTTTAAGATGTTTTGACTTTTAAACAAAACTTTTTAAAAATAAAATTGTGACCGTCACAATTAAATTAATTAAGTAATAGTATGATATAAAAATTATTAATATAAATAATAAAATGCTAAAAAACTATACTAATAAAAATTTAAATTGAAATTATTAATACCCTTCACTATTTAAATAATTTTTTAAAATTATTATTAACCTGCTAATAGAAAGGTTGGAATTCAAAATACACCATAGTATATGTGATGCCCCCAAAATAGGTATACATCACCCATTCTGAGTCGCCAAATACATGGTACAGAAATAACTACAACTTCATTAGTACAATTGTCATGCAAAATACAACAACACATAAACTGTGAGTTTAAATACAAATATTGTCTTCTAAACAATATCCACACTCAGATAAAGTCCTCATTACAATTATTGATACACTATTTTACAAAAATAGTGAGGACTGCTAAAACAACTGTCTAGGACCATCACTCTATATCATCAATATTTTATCCCTGTAACATCAATCAAAATACATCTTGCATCAAATATTCATCTTTGCACTACGGGCCAAAGATATTCATTTGTATCACCAGTTGGTCATGTTCATCTCAACACCTATTCATCTTTGCACTACGGGCCAAAGATATTCATCAGGTAATCATTCATCTTTGCACTACAGGCCAAAGATATTCATTAGGTATCACCATTAAAGACTGAGGATGATGAAAAACATTTTAGAAAACGAATTCAGTGAGACAAAAGAACAAAGATTAGAGATTCGTACTTTAGATAATTCAAGTTAAAAAATACTCCATAATAAATCATAATGGAGTAAAATTCAAGAATGAAGATCAAAACATGGATACAATCAAAGATAGTAACCATAATAGACATCTGAGACAAAGAAGAGAAAATTTTATTTTTCGGTGAATAGTGTCGTATACGTGAATAGTAACCACAACATAAAAAGGTAGAAATTTCACAATAAAATTCATATCAATATTTCAGCATAATGATATTGAAAGAAATAATATAATTTATGAAGAAAATAACATCCTTTACCTCAAAATAACAATACTTTTGACTGGAATAGCCAAAGAAAAGTTGAAGGAAACTTGCACTGAGTAGCAACTCTCAAAGTATCTAAATACTCATAAAATACGCTCGATAATATATATAGAGAAAACTTGTTTCTGGTGTGATTTTCAATTCTAACTAAGCACCCTATTTATAGGAAAATGCTAGAACGCCAAAGAAGACTAAATTAATAAAATAATAATATTATTTTTCTTCTTTCTACGCATGCCAGCCATCCAAGACCAGCCATCACATTTGAAAAAATTTCCAGCACATGTTTTAAAAAAAACAAAAATGGGTCTCACCTATAATTTTAATAAAAATATTTAATTTCTGAAACTTCAATAATTCATAATAAATAGCCCTTTTATCAAAAAAATACGAATTTTATGTTCATTCCATAGGAAATTAAATTCTCTACAACTTTGTAGCTTTAAGTTTTTACAAATTCCAAACAAAAATGCCCGAAATTCACATACAGACGATTTTTAATACCTCCATTCCGACAAAATACTGATACAACACCTCATCATTAATTCATTCATTTATATCCACATAAAATAAATATATCCTTCATTTATATCCACATAAAATAAATATATCCCTATCGTATAAATCAATAATTAATTATTCACAAATAATATTACAGAATCACAATTATGACAACCAGGTCGTTCCCAGGAAAGAGGGGGCTTTCCAATAAGGATTTCTCTTTACTGGTGCACAATTAGGTGTCCAAACCCCTTTCCTAGACAGAACTTCCTTAGACATTGCCAATAATGCTATCTAATAGTATTATTCAAATAATATGAATTATTGATCTGATAATGGGAAATATCGTGCGAAGGATTATTATTAAAATAATAATAATTTAAAATATCAACGTAGCAATTATTGAATCAATAAAATAAAATATTGAATAATAATTATCGTAACAATTATTGAGTAGTGCCTTCTTATGTAAGAATCAATAATCAAACAATACTGCGTAATACCGTCTGCAGGTGCATCGCGCAACAACGCGACAGACATTTTACTTTACCCACCGGGTATTCCAACAATTTTAACGGTAACAACTACGTCGTTATTTAAAAAAAAACTCATACTTGTCGTTTTCTTCATCCGACAGTTATTCTATTATGGGGCCCACAAATGGTTACGCCATCGTACGAATATTCTCCGACAGTAAGAATATTCCACGACCAAACGAATATTCCTGGACAACAATGAGTATTTTATAACCACTTGCGTATTTTGTAAACTTTACATATATCACCCTTAACTTAAACTTTTAATCAATTTAACCATTTACTTAATAATGATTATAAAAAAAATTGAATACTTTTATTTCGTAAAATTCGGGGTCTTACAATCTCCCCTCCTAATGAAATTTTATCCCCGAAATTTATATACCTGGTATTTCGAAGAGTTGAGAATACCTTACTTTCATTTCAGATTCTATCTCCCTGGTCATCATGATTTCTCTATTGCTCATCTTCTGTATTTCAGATATCATTCTAGAATACAGCTTCAAAACAAAAGTTAATTGACATATCACATAATATCCCTATATTATGACCGACCAACAAATAAGCTTAGGTAGGACACACTAGCGAAGGATTTACTCATCTATCCCCTCCTAGTTCTATTCCCCGATCTCCGCCAGAGACCATATCCCTAAGCTCTGATACCAATTGTGACGCCCCCAAAATAGGTATATATCACCCATTCTGAGTCACCAAATACATGGTACAGAAATAATTGCAACTTCATTAATACAATTGTGGTGTAAAATATGACAACACATAAACTGTGAGTTTAAATACAAATATTATCTTCTAGACAGTATCCACACTCAAATAAAGTCCTCATTACAATTATTGATATACTATTTTACAAAAATAGTGAGGACTGCTAAAATAACTGTCTAGGACCATCACTTTATACCCCGACTGGTTCTTGCTATATTCTCGCTTCCTGAGAAGAAAAATAGAACAAAAAGAAAAAAGGTGAGCTCAACTAGCCCAGTAAAGAATATTATGACTAAGATAATATACAACAAATTATCCTTAGTCTTCAACAGGAAAAAATCTAATAGAATATAATAGACAACAAGTTTTAGATCAACGAATTCATTAGAAGAGTTAAGTAGAGAATGAAATCTACTATCATCTATGAATTTAAAAGTCCATCATCAATATTTTATCCCTGTAACATCAATCAATATACATCTTGCATCAAATATTAATCTTTGCACTACGGGCCAAAGATATTCATTTGTATCACCAGTTGGTCATGTTCATCTCAACAACTGTTCATCTTTTCATCTTTGCACTACGGGCCTAAGATATTCATCAGGTAATCATTCATCTTTGCACTACAGGCCAAAGATGTGAGATCCCAAATTTTATGAAATAAAAGTATTCAATTTTTCTATTTTGGTAAATAGTTAAATTGATAAAAGTTTAAAGTTAAGGGTAATATTTGAAAATTTTGCAAAGTAAACAAGTTGTCATAAAATACCCGGTGGTAATATTATAGTAATACGCGTGGTTGCATAGTAGCACACGGTATTAATTATTGATGCCTATGTAAGTCACTCAGTTATACTCAATTATTGCTACAGTAATTGTTGCATCATATCTCTCATATTATTGATTCAATTATTGTCACAGTATCATCTGTATAATATGTTATATTATTAAATCAATAATTGAGACGACAAAGTTATTCATATTATTATTTGTAATATTGACAATGTCTAGAAGTTCTGTCAAGGAGAGATTAGATAATCTAATTGCACGCCAATAGGGAGAAATCCTTATCGGAAAGCCCCCTCTTTCCTGGGAACGACCTGATTATTAAATATTGTGAGTTATAATATTAATGATGAATAAGTTCGTGTTGATTAAAGATGAAATTGATAGTTCAATTGTGTTGGGATTATTAGTGTTAGTGGAAATTGACATTTATTTCGATAATAATTGATGTCTGGAAGTTATATTGACCAATCAGGTAATTAATCAGATAAATGAGTAATTAATTGATATTAATTCACATGCTTATAACTATGTGTTCACATGTGTGTACTATTGATTCACATGATTTACTATTAGGGGAGTTGGTGCAAGAATAAATTAGTAGAATATCCTTGATATTTGCGCTTCATCCAGTATCTTTTCATGAAAATATTATTCTGAGCTTTCTTGATAATTATTGATCTTTTCATGACAGAATACTATTCATGAGTTACTATTTACGGGTTACTATTCACTCAAATATTATTCACTCGGGTATTCGGGATACTTTTCTTGCCAGAGTACTATTCACAAGTTACTATTCACGGGTTACTATTCACCCAATTACTATTCACCCGAATATTATTCACTCGGGTATTTGGGGTACTTTTCATGTCAGGGTACTATTCATGAGGTACTATTCCCAAAGTACTATTCACAGGGTACTATTCGCGGGGTACTATTTACCCGAAAAATATTTTTCTTTTCTGTCCAAATTATTTTTGGTATATAAAAATTATTCTTTAATTTTACTCTACAAAGCAGTATCATGTTGACAATTTGGATATTTTTAAACTCTGAATAAATTTAAAGTCTTTAATATTTTTCCTTGATTTCGTTTGATTTGATTTCGTTTGGTTAATGGTTATATCATTGTCATCATCCTCATGCTTATATTGTGATGAAAGTCATCTTTGGCTTACGCGCATAGATGCACTGTTGATTGGTATGATTATGACCAGGGATCATTCGGTATAATCATGACCCATAATGTTACAAATGATGTGGTAAAAGTCCTCATTGGCCCGTAGTGCATTGATGGACAGTTGTTGGTATAATTATGACCAGGGATTATTCGGTATAATCATGACCATTGGTGATTACATGAATATCCTTGGCCCGTAGTGCAAGGATGATTTGATTATGTGGTTTATTTATTAAGTTGAGTCTCAACGATAAATTTGATGAAAAAAATTTTAAATCATAGAAGATAGTAGATATCATGCTCTACTTGACTCTTCTAATGGATTGCTTGTTCTGCTGCAGTTGTTGATCTAAAATTTGTTGTCTATTATATTCTATCAGTTGTTATACTGTTGAAGGCTAAGGATAATTTATTCTGTATTATCTTAGTCATAATATTTCTTACTGGGCTTGTTGAGCTCACCCTTTTCTTTCACCATTCTCTTCAGGAAATGAGAATATAGTTAGGACGAGTCGGGAAATGGAGTGACGGTCCGAGATGGTTATTTTAGCAGTCCTTACTACTTAGTGTGATAATAAGTGTAATGAGGATTGAATTTGAGTTTGTATACTATCTATGAGACAATATTCATGTAAAAACTCAACTATGTTTTGTCGTATATATTACCCGAAAGTTGAACAAAAGAAGTTTGTATTTGATTTATGTAGTGTGTATTTGGCGACTCAGAATGGGTTATGTATACTTGTTTTGGGGTCGTCACAAAAGATATTCATCAAGTATCACCATTAAAGACTAAGGATGATGAAAAACATTTTGGAGAACGAATCCAGTGAGACAAAAGAACAAAGATTAGAGATTCGTACTTTAGATAATTCAAGTTTAAAAATACTTCATAATAAACCATAATGGAGTAAAATTCAAGAATGAAGATCAAAACATAGATACAATCAAATATAGTAACCATAATAGACATCTGGGACAAAGAAGAGAAAATTTCATTTTTCGGTGAATAGTGTCGTATACGTGAATAGTGTCTTATACGTGAATAGTAACCGCGACACAAAAAGGTATAAATTCCACAATAAAATTCATATCAATATTTCAGCATAATGATATTGAAAGAAATAATATCATTTACGAAGAAAATAACATCCTGCACCTCAAAATAACAAAGATTTACATTTGGAATAAATTAAGAAGGAAAGTTGAAGGAAACTTGCACTGAATAGCAACTCTCAAAGTATCTAAATACTCACAAAATACGCTCGATAATATAAAGAGAGAGAAAACTTGTTTCTGGTGTGATTTTCAATTCTAACTAAGCACCCTATTTATAGGAAAATGCTAGAACGCCAAAGGAGACTAAATTAATAAAATAATAATATTATTTTTCTTCCTTCTACGCATGCCAGCCATCCAAGACCAGCCATCACATTTGAAAAAATTTCCAGCACATGTTTTTAAAAAAAACAAAAGTGGGTCCCACCCATAATTTTAATAAAAACATTTAATTTCCAAAACTTCAATAATTCATAATAAATAGCCCTATTATCAGAAAAATACGAATTTTATGTCCATTCCATAGGAAATTAAATTCTCTACAACTTTGTAGTTTTAAGTTTTTCCAAATTTCAAACGAAAAATGCTCGAAATTCACATACGGGCGATTTTTAATACCTCCATTTCGATAAAATACTGATAAAATACCTCATCATTAATTCCTTCATTTATATCCATATAAAATAAATATATCCTTCATTTATATCCACATAAAATAAATATATCCCTATCATATAAATCAATAATTAATTATTCACAAATAATATTACGTAATCACAATTATGATAACCATCGCGTCGCTTCGCGAAAGGAAGGGGGTTTTCCGATAAAGACTTCTCTACTAAATACAATTAATTAGGTGACCAAACTCCTTTTCTGTATGTAACTTCCTTGGACATCATCAATAATGCTATCTAATAATATTATTCAAATAATATGAATTATTGATCCGATAATGGGAAATATCTTTGTGCGACAATTATTGAAACAACAATAATTTAAAATATCAACGTAGCAATTATCAATCAATAAAATAAAATATTGAATAGTAATTACTACAACAATTATTGAGTAGTGCCTTTTACATAAGAATCAATAATTAAATAATATTATGCAATACTGCGTATACGCAACAACGCCGTATTTCTTTTTACTTTACCCAATTATTCCAACAGCTTTTAACGATATAACTACGCCGTTATTTATAAAAAACTCATACTTGTCGCTTTTCTTCATCCGATGCTTATTCTCATTATGGGACCCACAAATGATCGCATGTAGTATACGAATATTCTCCGACAAAGAAGAATATTCCACGACCAAACGAATATTCCTTTAATAACAATGAAGTATTTTATAACCACTCACAGATTTTTTATAAACTTTACATATATCACCCTTAACTTTAATTTTTATTAATTTAACCATTTATTGAATAATAATTATAAAAAATTGAATACTTTTATTTCATTTAAATTCGAGGTCTTACAAGATAATTCTATGAATGTCGTTTAAATATTGAAACATATTTATAATTCTTTTGTAACTAGGATAGAAAAGAATTTTTTGAATAAATAATTTAAATATAAACAATTATATCAAATATACGTAAAAAAAAATCGATTAAAAATTTTGTCAACGGAGGGAGTAGTAATTTATGGCATCGCTATCATTCTTCTTGGGTGAGTAGGCGATGCATTAATCCAATATTTTACCTTTAATGTCAACTAGTGATTAAAATTGTTATTAAATCAGCAACATCATAATTATATATTAAATATAATAAATTATATTATATTCGCTTCAAATTGAAATATTATTATTCATTTTAAAAATTAAAATAACCTATTTTTAAACTTGAAATTGATATAATTTATTAAAAATTATAAAATAATTAATTTTACAAAAAAAAAGTAATATTCGTTAAGGTAGTTTACACAATTCATCGTTGTGTTAATTAAAATTAAATAAATACGTATCAATTTTAAATTTAATTATATCTTAAGTTGATTTTAAAATTTTAATAATAATCATATACTAAAGATAGAGGATTATAAAATTATTAAATATTACTAATGTCTTATAAATTATATTCAATTTTATTAATTAAATACATTAATAAGTGTTATAAAGTTTATTTGATATATGTTAATATTAATCTACAAGTATAAGTGGTGATACACACATTATTTACTCAAAATTTAAATATGATTAAATCAAAAAAATAGATAACATGAAATCTCGTGCAAAGTAGATGATAACATCTGACATCTCTACTCTTCGACAGCTTACTCTCACCAAATCTCAATTCTCAAAATGGATGGAAATGAAATATGGGTTGAAAAATAGTTAACCGGTTCAAAATTATATTTATTTTAAAAAATATGGGTCCAAATTTTAACCAACCTGAATAAATAAAAATGATTAATCAATCCATTTGGTTCTAGTTAATATAGTTTGACCCAACAGTTAACAAACTATATTGCCAGGTATAACGTCAGCTGCTTCAAGTGTTATCATCCTAGTTGTTGCCGCATTGGAAAGTAAATGAGTTTAACTACTTTTTGTTGACTTTTTCTTTGTAAATTGTCATAAATACCTTCAACATTAATAATGAAAAATTATTAGTATTTTTCTTTAACAAATTTGTCTTTTATTGTATTCAGATATATTACATATATTATTAAAATAAAAAATTGGGTAAATTTTGAATTTGAGTAATGTCTTTACCATTATTTATAAGTATTTTCATAATAAGCACTAATTAAAAATTAAAATTCTTAAAAACTTCAAAAATATAACTAAAATTTTGAAAATTAATTATTTTTTATTTTTGAAAATTAATATAATTATTATTTATATTATGAAATCATTAAATCTAGGCTTAAATATAAAAGAAAGAAATATTAAAACACTTCAAACATCAATTATTATTATTTTTTAAAAATCCCAAATTAATAAACATAAAGAATAATTAAATTAATTAAATAAATTAACAAATAATAAAACAAACAACTTAAAAGTAAAATAATTAAACAAACTAAACTGATAATACAATTCAAACAGACCCACCATACAAACTAAAAACTTATGTATCCGAATCAACTAATAAATTGAACCGGAACAAAAGTAATTCTAATTGGAATGCACTTCTGATTAATCATGAATTTGTTATCCCACAATACATGCTCAGTCTTCAATTTCTTCATCAATACCCAGTAACCCATGAATCTAAATATCCTCCATTATTATCTTAAATAATTTCAATTTCTTTATTACAATCTAGCTCAATAGTTGTTGCAAATATTAAATTTCTTCTTCTATCTAACTTTCCACCCTTCAAAATCACAATCATTTATAACTTTTTAATGTATTTTGTTTCAATATCAATGGCCTAAACCAGATATGTGAGAAGGAAATTGTAGAAATACTACCGAACAAAGAATTTGACATGCTCTGCTGCTCTCCCAATATACCATCTTCATTGACCTCTTAATCACAGAAAAGCAAAAATATATATATACCAACCTTTGAATCATGGGAACTTACTAAGAAATAATTTTTCCAATAAAAAATTCAAAGGAAAAATTAGATCTAGAAATAAACTCAGATCAGTAAGTGAAATAAATAAAAAAAAATTGAACCACACTAAAATGATAGATTAATATTTATGTTGTATCTTGAGTATCCAAATGGGTCACCCATGGAGGGTCCGACCCAGTTACATTAACTGAGTTCCCAATTGACAAGGTCAATTGGGTTTCAGTAATGTGAACGTGGATGGACTGAACGTGGATGAAGTGCTGGGGAGTGGTTTAACCACTCACGTATTAAATTCCCACATCCCTCAGTTGATCAAGATACACAAAATACTTCAGTTGCTAAAACACAGCTCCCAATATTGAGTCCAAAACTTTAATTGTTACGTACCGTGAATCAGTGCTTCGTTCTCGATATATCGTAGTTTAGAGACGTTGTTGGGTTCAAGGAACGGCAAGAGTTTTTCCGCATCAAAGGCTCAATCACGCTTCAAGAGGTATGCCTTTGATTCTCCAAATTATGTGTAAATATGAATAGCATACGTATTAAAATCCCTTCATTGGTATCAGAGCATAGTTTAACGATCTTATGTATGCTATATATGAAATATTTACACTTTATGCCATGATTGCATATTGAAAAAGCTTGAAAACATCATTAATGACAATCTTAGATACACTAAATGTTAGGGGGTAATATTGAAGTATATTGTAGCCTAAACACGGTGTATATGATCTGCATAATTTGGGTTTAATTGGATAATTAATTTGAAACCCTAGTTTACAAACAACCTTCTTTGAATAGCCATAACTTTTTCTGTGATTGTTCGATTCAGTTGATTTTTGTATGTATGCGTAATACTCGTTGTAAGTTTTCCAACAATATATTATGGGCTTAAATCGGAGTTATATAGAGTGAGATATGGCTTCTCAAAGTTTTAGTCGTGAAATGACATTTTTGTAAATTTTGATGTCTGGAGGTTGAAGATGACCCGCGCGCCCGACCCGCACGCCCAACCCGAGCGTCTGACCCGCGGTCCTGACCCGTTTCGACAAATTTTTTACATTTAAATTCCAGAAAATGATTTATTAATTATTTTTAACATGAAAATTAATTTAAAAATAGTAACAGTGACTATTAAATTCTGAAAAATTAATAGAAATTAATTATTGGCATATAATTAATTATTATACTGGAATTTAGAAATATTGACACTTTTTGATATTTTTGGTTAATTTCTACCTAATAATTAATGGTTTATTAATTATAAAAATTAGTAAACATATCACGAAAATTCCAAAAACATTACAAAGACTATATGATGATGTTAAGTTATCATTAGGATTTTTTCGGATGGAAAATAACGATTTTGGATAGTTTTGGTTAATTTCCAATTAATTGTGCAATAGTTTATTAATTATGATAATTAGCATGATTATCGGAAAATTCAAAGTAAATATTGCACACAAGCCAATCATGTTTGATGATAAAGCATATACTTTATAGAATAATCTTATTCATTTATTAATAAAAAGTATTAATTTATTAAAGGCTTTTTATTATCTACATCTACATGTCGCTTTTATAATATGTGATAAACCCATAGTTTTAAGCAATGCTTTTAGAATAATGATGATGATCATTCTAATGAGATCTAAATTCTTAGAAAGCTTAAAACTAAAATAGTTCCCAATCATCGATTACTAAATCGGGGATTAGTGAATCCGGATAGATTGGTACATACGCTGTTTTGCTCATCGATGAGGATGATTGATCTCATGATCATTTGTGTGGAGACACTAAAGCAAGTATGTAGGTGCTTATTAGAGAATAAGTTCACCGAACGCGGCTCGCTAAGGAATACCTAATGGAGTTTTATTTGCCGTCATAATAGAATTCTCAGAGTGATAGTAGTACAAGTAATCCTCGACTTGAGATCATCATAGTATCTCGTGTATGATGAGTTATACTTTGACTTATTCCTTAAGACCCTTAGGGTATATCAAAGGGTATGCTTGGGTATAATAAGTCAGTATACGGAGATAATGTATGATCAATAAAGAATCTACCACTTCTAATAAAAAAGAAGAGAAATGTCCTATGTGATTCGATAAATGACAACCCAAGAGTCCTCGGTTAGGCAAGCGTATGAAATTAGAAAGGAGTTTCTAATTTGCATTATTTGAGTCAGGCATTTAAGGATCGAAATATATATAATTAAATAAAATAAGACTTGACAAAGAATTCCATGCCTTATATTTAATCGGGACATCAGATGGGTGGAAGGATTGAATTGTACGCAGAACTATTTACTCAAAGGTTCTTTAATGATTAATGTTGAAATCTATATTATCCGAAAAGTCGCTGATCGCTAGGAGGCTTATCCCTATCAGAGAATAAATATTATTTATTTAAATAAATTAATTGTTTAATTTATTTATTTAAATAAGATTAGAATTGTTTCTAATTGATTTATTCACAACCTATTTAATATGGAGAACCTAAAGGGTCACACCATAAAAGGAAGAATAATTATTTAAGAAGTTAATGGCATAATCGTAATAATATATATAAGTATATTTAATTTAATCTATGGTGATAGAATAAATTAAATAGCTTAATATTTATTATTTAATATTTTAGAAATATTAAATATAAATTAATAAGAGGAGTCTTATTAATATTATTACAATTATTATTATTTTAATTTCTAAAAGAGTTTAGGAATTAATTTAATATAAGTACTTTCATTTATTCCTAATCGATTAGAAGGAAAATTAGTTAAAGGAGTTTAATTAATTATCCCTAATAAGATTAGGGAGCTTAATTAATTAAAAGAATTTAATTAATTAAATAAAACCCAATTCTTAATTGTTAAGATGGGTTGCCCACATCTATAAATAAGAGGAGTCTTATTACGGGTGTTGATGGGTTGTTGACTTTTTCAACTACGTAATAATTCCAATTTGTTGGAGTACACCTTTTTCTATAGAGATAGAAAACTAGGGTTTGAGCCAAATACCCATCTTCTTGAATTTTCTTCTTCCTCGGTGGATCACCTCTGAGGCCAAACACACAAGTGGCTACGCCGATCAAAGGAAGGAACCAAACCCTATGGATTCAAGTCGAACGCGAAAAGGATTTGAGAGGTGAACTTGTACACTCGAGGAAGCTCGATCTTCAAGGGTATGATTTTATTCTTTATCTTTTCGCTTAATTAATAATTATGCATAAAGGGTGATCCGTATATATGGTTTAAAAAATTTTTAAACTCGATTTTACACGCTTCCGCATTTTTTTGCAATTTGATCATGCTCTTGAATATTACAAACCTAATAAAGGTATCATCGTAGCCAAACCTTTATGCTAATTATTAATTGTTTTAATTTGATATTATATTGATATGTGTTTAGAACAATTTAATTGGGCATAATTTTATCAGATAAAATTTAAAAAAAAAAAAAAAAATAAAAATTTTAAATTTTTTTAAAAAAAAATCAAAAAAGGAAAACAGGAGTTGCTTGAAAATTAAATTATTTTAAATATAATATAATTATATTAAATAAATCGAGTTCAAATCTATAATGAATTTATTCAAGTTAATGATACAAACAAAAAAAAAAATATATATATTATATAAATTATATCAAAAATTATATATTATTTTGTTTTTTGATCACAACGACGTGGTTCTATATTATATAATAATAAAAAAAAAAAAAAAAAAAAAGCAATATAAAAAAAAAAAAAAATCTGATATTTAATTTATAACATAAATCAATATATATATATTATCATATTATATATATATATATATATATATATATATATATATATATATATATATATATATATATATATATATATATATATATATATATATATATATATAATATTTTATAATTAAAATAAAATATTTATTTTAATTTTAAAATAAAAGGTTTATTTTAATCTTAAAATAAAAGAGTTTATTTTAATTTTAAAATTAAATTTCATGATAACTAATTAATTGAAATTAAATTCTATTTTTTTTTCCTAAATAAAGGAGTTTATTTAGATATGAAATTATTTCATATAATTCAAAATAAAAGTTTATTTGTGAATAGAAAATAGAATCCTATTTTTCCTTAAATAAAGGAGTTTATTTAGATATGAAATAAGATTTCATATTATTCAAAATAAAAGAGTTTATTTGTGAATAGGAAAGAAAATCCATGTTTCCTTAAATAAAGGAGTTTATTTAAATATGAAATAAGATTTCATATTATTCAAAATAAAGGAGTTTATTTGTGAATAGGAAAAGATATCCGTGTTTCCTTTAATAAAGAGATTTTTTAATTTAATTAAAATAAAAGAGTTTATTTTAATTAATTAAAATTTTACATAAATTGATTCTTTAATTTAATTAAAATAAAAGATTTTATTTTTTTTTTTTTATGGAATTGATTCCATAATTAATTAAAATAAAGGAGTTTATTTTGATTAAAGATTTGATTAAAATAAAATAGTTTATTTTATTCAAAATTGATAAATTAAAATAAAATAGTTTTATTTTGATTTAAATTTGATTAAAATAAAGGAGTTTATTTTGATTCAAAATAGATTTTATACTAACTAAATTTGCCCATTAAATGATATCAATATATATATTAAATGTTTATTATTCATGAGATGAATGTTATTTATCGATGCATATGGTGATGTGTATGATAATAAATGGGATTGATTATGGACTATCGACCAATGCGATTGATTTTATTTTAGTTGGATGCATGAATGTATGGGTTTTATTAAATGGGTCTCACAGACTGCCTTCTCTAATTTTTCTTAATGTAAATTCTATCTCCTCCCATGTATTTCCCTCGATCACGATCAAGGTTTCTATTTATTTTAAAATAGTTTTGTAATAGAATAGTTAGAATTAATTTTGAAAAATTGAGAGATCAAGGAACAAGGAGCGCTTGAAGACCCGCTTGTAATGGAGCCCGGTTTAAATGTAATAGTTATATTTAAATATTATTTCTCGCACCCCTAGGAGTTGACCTTTTTTGGTTCACTTGGTGGCTCTAGTGAACCAAACTAGAATAAAAGTCCATAATCAATCCGTAGAATATAGATTCTATATGTGCATGCTTATACTATATATATATATATATTATGCAAACATGCTTCGATGTTAATTAATACGACGCGATTTTATATATATATATGCATGCCACTAAAACAAGATGAGACAAATTAATAACAAACCCCTCAAATTTTTATATTAAGTCCTAAGCGCTCAAAGATATTTGAATATCGAACGTCATTTCTTTCTAGCATGATAAAATTAATAGAGTATTAAATATTTAATATGAGTTTGTTGTGTCACCACAAGGCAAGTATTAAGTATTTAAGATGTTAATTTATCACATTTGATGCTTATAAAGAAAATTGAACAATATTGTTTTGTTGTGTCACCACAAGGATGATATTTTTTTTTTTTGATATATGGAGTGCTAGGTCGACTTAACTTGATAATTTTGATTCTGATGTGCCACCACTGATCAAAATAATCTAAGAGGCAAAATAAAAGGAGTAGATAGTTGATGTAATCGACAAAAAAGTTGTCTACCTATTTATTTATATATAGTTTGTTGTGTCACCACAAGGCTATATACATTTGAAATGGGATCCTTATTCTCACTAGCAAATCTTTAATTAGATTTTGCCTAACTATATAAGTGAGGGTAATATAGTTTGAAGAAAATAGTGGAGATACCAATTTAAAACAAGACCTAAATTATTTTGGTAATTAATAAAAGAATGTATGTTAAAATGTTGTTAATTACAAATTCATTTACGTAATTTTACAATGTCTAAAATTACTATCACCGCTAAGCATATTAGATGCTAAATTAATCGGCATCAATTAAACTGGATTGGTTAAGGAATTTGAGAATAGTTCTCATATCGAAAAAGCTATCTTATGTCCTTAATACGCCTATCCCTCGCAATGGTTGCGCATAATGCCTCCGAGGAAGAGATTGCTACTTTTAGAAAGTGGCAAGATGATGCATGACTTGGCTCAACGCATCATGCTCACATCCACGAGTAACGAGCTTCAACCACAAGATGAAACTATGGATGCTTCCTACTATATTCCCGCACATCAAGTAGTCGATGGTGAGGAAAGTAGGACCGATAGATATCGATATCTAAGGAGCTCTTCCGATCTAGAATGGCCAATGGCACTATAAGATGCATAAAAGTTCTTAACATAATCAATTTGATTGATCAATTAGACAACTGGTTTTGTCATGGATGGAGAGTTGAGCCAAGATTTGATCTTGCACTCACTCCCCTAACTCTTTTCACAATTGTTGTGAATTTTTCATATGAACAAGCTAGATATCACCTCACTGATTTGCTTAACATATTGAAAAATGTCGAGAGTCACTTTCCAACCAAGAAAGATCAAGTCTTACCGGTAGGGGCCAAAGGATCTTCCGAAAAGAAGAACGATTCAAAGAAGGTAAATAGAAAGGCATAAACAAAGGATAATAAGAACAAAATCGATACGGATAAAGCAAAGGAGTTTGCTTCCACCGCAATAAGCCCGACACCGGAAAGAAATCATGAGAAGCATCTCAGCAGCAGAGGCTAACCAAAGAAGCTTAGTGAAGTTTTGCCATAATACAAATTTTGTTCATGATTTAAATAAATTTTTCTTTAAGTCAAGGTTCTACTTGGGTATTGATACCGACTTTGGTTATCATAAATATAGATTTATGAAGGGACCAAGCAAGTAAGTAGAAAGCTAAACAAATATAAGTAATCCTATGTGTGAAAATGAAGCAAAGGTTGCTACATTTAGCCATAGAAACTTATAGTTTAGCAATGCCTACGGGAAAATCTATTAAGTCAATAAGTTGTTATCAGATTCCAGCTTCTTGTTAAAAATATTATTTCCATTTTATCATTGACAATGAAATCTTTGGTATTATAATTAAGAACAATTGTTGTTCTATTTATAATAATAATGTTTCAGTATAGAATCGAATATTACTTAATAAATTTTGTATACTGACTTACATGAAAATAATTTTGCATATTGAACAAATTAGTATAAGAAAAGGAGATGATCATTCAAAGAGTTGAATGTGTGTATTTGTTGAATACAAGTGTGAATTATTTGAAAGGTTCAAAGAATTCAAAAGTGTGAAACAAATTGGCAAAGTATTAAGATTCTTTGATTAGATCAAGGAATAAATACTTGTGCAATAAGTTTCTAGATCATCTCAAATGGTTTTCTCATAATGGACACATCCCGATACGCGCAATAATTGATTGATGTATCTAAAATGGAAAAATCGTACTTGTTGGACATGGTAGCGGTCCATAATGATTTTACCGACATTCCAAAGATCCTTCTGGGTCATGTCCTAGAAATGGCTAGATATCTACGAAAAAGGTAACCTCAAAATCCAAATTTCAAGACTCCATAAAAGTTATGGATGTGAGGATTCCTAATCTTAAGTATGTTAAGATAAGGGGTTGTCCAACTTATGTGAAAAGGTTTCAAAGGATAAGCTTGGGACAAGATTTTGACATGTACAGATTTGTGGGACATCCTAAAGTAAGTTTAGGTATATGTTCTATAATTCTACTTAGCAAAAGGTGTTTGTTATGAAACACACGCCCTTCTAAGATAAAGGTGTTTATCATTGAAAGGGCTAGTGGAGGATAATAGATCTTGAAGAGTTCAAGAACCACAAAACACTATAAGTCAAATAAGAGGAACTCAGAGATGTAATTCTATTATACCAAACCAATCAGAATCGAATAGTACCAAGATACCTAGAGGTATGGATTCATCATGGATGATGATGATGAGGTACATCATCATAGAAGATGATGATCCAGCATATACATACGATGAGGTAAGTGTTGTAGACACTCGAGAAATGGATCAAGCAAGTTTCTCAAATATGGAACATTCTGCTTTGATGAGGCAATCAAAAGAGTTTGATTTTATCAAAATAAGAATGAACCTAGTGTGTACAAAAGGGTCAAGGGAGCATCGTGACATTCCTAGTACTATATGTTGATATACTACTTGATAAGGAATGACATACCAATGCTACAATCAAGAAAGATAAAGTTGTCTAAACATTCCTCCATGAATGATTTGGAAGAGTATCTTAATTGGGGATATAAATCTATATAGATAGATTTAAGAGGATGCTCGACTTAACCCAAGGAACGATATTCATTTGATGCTAAAGTCGCTTAGCATGGCAAACTCCAAGAGATGTCTCATGTCGATGAGCTATGGAGTGTATCTCTTAATAGTCCCCACAGACTCTCAAAAAGAGAGGTCGCATGAGTGACAATCATGTATGCAATGAAATGTACGAGACCCGATGTCGATCACCATATTATGGAGAAGTTCACTATGAGTCGCTGAAAAACATCTTAAAGTGCTTAACCCAACTAAGGATGTGATCATATTCATGGTGGGTCTAAATTAAAACTAGAGGGCTTAATGCACTCAAGTTTTTCGTATGCACTAAGATGACGTAAAATCCACTTTAAGGTAAAGCGTTATCTCAATAAAGGTGCAAAAAGAATCGAAAGGTTCCAAACAAAGAAAGAGTTGTCGTTTAGTGATAAAGACAAAGTATATAGCTATAAATGAAGTCGCAAGTTGATTGTTTGATTAAAAGTTCATTACGTAACTAGAATAGTTCCTAAGTCTCATCTTGGATCTAAACATGTGTCAGGGGCACTTTCATTTGATTATTAGAATCATCGAAAGATGGGGAAATCACTATAGATATAGTGGACTCTCATGAACAACATTACATATCCATTAACTAAAGCTTATCCAACAAAGCAGGATAATCGCCACTTAGAGAAGAAGAGTATAAGATACCATGACGATCGGCTTTAGTGCAAGTGGAGATTGAAAGTAGTATGCACACAAGCCAATCATGTTTGATGATAAAGCATATACTTTGTAACAATCTTATTCATTTATTAATAAAAAGTATTAATTTATTAAAGGCTTTTAATTATCTACATGATGTCGCTTTTATAATATGTGATAAACCCATAGTTTTAAGCAATGCTTTTAGAATAATGATGATGATCATTCTAATGAGATCTAAATTCTTAAAAGCTTAAAACTAAAATAGTTCCCAATCATCGATTACTAAATCGGGGATTAGTGAATCCGATAGATTGGTACATACGCTGCTTTGCTCATCGATGAGGATGATCGATCTCACGATCATTTGTGTGGAGACACTAAAGCAAGTATGTAGGTGCTTATTAGAGAATAAGTTCACCGAACGCGGCTCGCTAAGGAATACCTAATGGAGTTTTATTTGCCGTCAATAGAATTCTCAGTAGTGATAGTAGTAGAAGTAATCCTTGACTTGAGATCATCATAAGATCTCGTGTATGATGAGTTATACTTTGACTTATTCCTTAAGACCCTTAGGTATATATCAAAGGGTATGCTCAGGGTATAATAAGTCAGTATATGGAGATAATGTATGATCAATAAAGAATCTACCACTTCTAATAAAAGAAGAGAAATGTCCTATGTGATTCGATAAATGACAACCCAAAGAGTCCTCGGTTAAGGCGTAAATGAAATTAGAAAGGAGTTTCTAATTTGCATTATTTGAGTCAGGCATTTAAGGATCGAAATATATATAATTAAATAAAATAAGACTCGACAAGAATTCCATGCCTTATATTTAATCGGGACATCAGATGGTGGAAGGATTGAATTGTTTGCAGAACTATTTACTCAAAGGTTCTTTAATGATTAATGTTGAAATCTATATTATCCGGAAAGTCGCTGATCGCTAGGGAGGGCTTATCCCTATCAGAGAATAAATATTATTTATTTAAATAAATTAATTGTTTAATTTATTTATTTAAATAAGATTAGAATTGTTCTAATTGATTTATTCACAACCTATTTAATACGGAGAACCTAAAGGGTCACACCATAAAAGGAAGAATAATTATTTAAGAAGTTAATGGCATAATCGTAATAATATATTATATATATATTTATTTAATCTATGGTGATAGAATAAATTAAATAGCTTAATATTTATTATTTAATATTTTAGAAATATTAAATATAAATTAATAAGAGGAGTCTTATTAATATTATTACAATTATTATTATTTTAATTTCTAAAAGAGTTTAGGAATTAATTTAATATAAGTACTTCATTTATTCCTAATTGATTAGAAGGAAAATTAGTTAAAGGAGTTTAATTAATTATCCCTAATAAGATTAGGGAGCTTAATTAATTAAAAGAATTTAATTAATTAAATAAAACCCAATTCCTTAATTGTTAAGGTGGGTTGCCCACATCTATAAATAAGAGGAGTCTTATTATGGGTGTATGGGTTGTTGACTTTTTACAACATACGTAATAATTCCAATTGTTGGAGAGTACGCCTTTTTTTATATAGAGATAGAAAACTAGGGTTTAGAGCCAAAACACCCATCTTCTTGAATTTTCTTCTTCCTCGTGGATCACCTCTGAGGCCAAACACTTGGGTGGCTAACGCCGATCAAAGGAAGGAACCAAACCCGGTGGATTCAAGTCAACGCGAAAAGGATTTGGAGGTGAACTTGTACCGAGGAAGCTCGATCTTCAAGGGTATGATTTTATTCTTTATCTTTTTCGCTTAATTAATAATTATGCATAAAGGGTGATCCGTATATATGGTTTGTAAAATTTTTAAACTCGATTTTACACGCTTCATTTTTTTTGCAATTTGATCAAGGTTTCTGAATATTACAAACCTAATAAAGGCATCGAGCCAAACCTTTATGCTAATTATTAATTGTTTTAATTTGATATGTATATTGATATGTGTTTAGAACAATTTAATTGGGCATAATTTTATTGTATAAAATTTATTTAAAAAAAAAAAAAAAAAAAAAAAAAAAAAAAAATTTAATCATTTTTATTTGATAAATATATATTAAGTAATATTTAATATAAATCAAAATCAAAAAATTGAATTTTTAAATTTAAGAGTAACAAAAAAAAAAATTAAATCATATTATACATATAATTTATATTATTTTGTTTTTATATATCATGTGGTATATATATATATATATAATAATAAAAAATAATATAAAAAACTAAAAAAATAATAAAATATATATATATATTATATATTAATTTAATATATATATATGATATTTATATATATATATATATATATATATATATATATATATATATATATATATATATATATATATATATATATATATATATATATATATATATATATATATATATATATATATATATATATATATTTATATATAAAATAAAATATTTATTTTAATATTAAAATAAAAGGTTTATTTTAATTTTAAAAATAAAAAGTTTATTTTAATTTTAAAATTAAATTTATGCTAAACTAATTGGAGTTGAAATTTTATTCCATTTTTCCTTAAATAAAGGAATTTATTTAGATTGAAATTAGATTTCATATTATTCAAAATAAAAATTGAGTTTATTTGTGAATAGAAAATAAATCCATCTTTCCTTAAATAAAGGAGTTTATTTAGATATGAAATAAGATTTCATATTATTCAAAATAAAAGAGTTTATTTGTGAATAGAAAGAAAATCCATGTTTCCTTAAATAAAGGAGTTTATTTAAATATGAAATAAGATTTCATATTATTCAAAATAAAGGAGTTTATTTGTGAATAGAAAGAATATCCGTGAAATAAAAGAGATTTTTTTAATTAAAATAAAAGAGTTTTTTTTTTATTTACATGAATCGATTCCATAATTAATTAAAATAAAAGAGTTTATTTTAATTAAAGATTTTTTTAAATTGATTCCATAATTAATTAAAATAAAGGAGTTTATTTTGATTAAAGATTTTTTGATTAAAATAAAATAGTTTATTTTATTCAAAATTGATAAATTAAAATAAAATAGTTTTATTTTGATTTAAATTTGATTAAAATAAAGGAGTTTATTTTGATTCAAAATTAGATTTTATACTAACTAAATTTGCCCATTAAATGATATCAATATATATATTAAATGTTTATTATTCATAAGATGAATGTTATTTATCATGCATATGGTGATGTGTATGATAATAAATGGGATTGATTATGGACTATCGACCAATGCGATTGGATTTTATTTTAGTCGATGCATGAATGTATGGGTTTTATTAAATGGGGTCTCACAGACTGCCTTCTCTAATTTTTCTTAATGTAAATTCTATCTCCTCCTATGTATTTCCTCGATCACGATCAAGGTTTCTATTTATTTTAAATAGTTTTGTAATAGGAATAGTTAGAATTAATTTTGAAAATTCGAGATCAAGGAGCAAGGAGCTTAGACCCCCGGGCTTCAGAATGGAGCCCGTTTAAATGTAATAGTTATATTTAAATATTATTTCTCGCACCCTGGGGTTTGAATTTTGGTTCACTTGGTGGCTCTAGTGAACCAAACTAGAATAAAAGTCCATAATCAATCCGTAGTAGAATATAGTATTCTATATGTACATGCTTATACTATATATATATATATTATATTAAAACATGCTTCGATGTTCATTAATACGACGCGTATTTTATATATATATATGCAATGCGCTAAAACAAGATGAGACAAATTAATAACAAACCCCTCAAATTTTTATATTAAGTCCTAAGCGCTCAAAGATATTTGAATATCGAACGTCGCTTTCTAGCATGATAAAATTAATAGAGTATTAAATATTTAATATGAGTTTGTTGTGTCACCACAAGGCAAGTATTAAGTATTTAAGATGTTAATTTATCACATTTGATGCTTATAAAGAAAATTGAACAATATTGTTTTGTCAGGTCACCACAAGGATGATATTTTTCTTTTTTGAATATACGGAGTGCTAGGTTGACTTAACTCGATAATTTTGATTCTGATGTGCCACCACTGATCAAAATAATCTAAGAGGCAAAAGAAAAGGAGTCAGATAGTTGATGTAATTGACAAAAGTTGTCTACCTATTTATTTATATATAGTTTGTTGTGTCACCACAAGGCTATATACATTTGAAATGGGATCCTTATTCTCACTAGCAAATCTTTAATTAGATTTTGCCGAACTATATAAGTGAGGGTAATATAGTTTGAAGAAAATAGTGGGAGATACCAATTTAAAACAAGACCTAATTTATTTTGGTAATTAATAAAAGAATGTATGTTAAAATGTTGTTAATTATAAATTCATTTACGTAATTTTACAATGTCTAAAATTACTATCATCGCTAAGCATATTAGATGCTAAATTAACCTGCATCAATTAAACTGATTGGTTAAGGAATTTGAGAATAGTTCTCATAGTCAAAAAGCTATCTTATGTCCTTAATACGCCTATCCTCGCAATGGTTGCGCATAATGCCTCCGAGGAAGAGATCGCTACTTTTAGAAAGTGGCAAGATGATGCACATTGCTCAATGCATCATGCTCGCATCCACGAGTAACGAGCTTCGCCACACAAGATGAAACTATGGATGCTTCTACTATATTCCCGCACATCAAGTAGTTGATGGTGAGGAAAGTAGGACCGATAGATATCGACATTCTAAGGAGCTCTTCCGATCTAGAATGGCCAATGGCACTATAAAGATGTATAAAAAGTTCTTAACATAATCAATTTGATTGATCAATTAGACAACGAAGTTTTGTCATGGATGGAGAGTTGAGCCAAGATTTGATCTCGCACTCACTCCCTGACTCTTTCACAATTGTTGTGAATTTTTCATATGAATAAGCTAGATATCACCTCACCGATTTGCTTAACATATATTGAAAAATGTCGAGAGTCACTTTCCAACCAAGAAAGATCAAGTCTTACCGGTAGGGCCAAAGGATCTTCCTAAAAGAAGAACGATTCAAAGAAGGTAAATAGAAAGGCATAAACAAAGGATAATAAGAACAAAACCGATACGGATAGCAAAGGAGTTTGCTTCCACCGCAATAAGCCCCGACACCGGAAAGAAATCATGAGAAGCATCTTGCAGAGGCTAACCAAAGAAGCTTAGTGAAGTTTCTATAAATACAAATTTGTTCATGATTGAAATAAATTTTTCTTTAAGTCAAGGTTCTACTTGGTATTGATACCGACTTTGGTTATCATAAATATAGATTTATGAAGGACCAAGGTAAGTAGAAAGCTAAACAAATATAAGTAATCCTATATGTGGGAAAATGTAAGCAAAGGTTGCTACATTAGCCATAGAAACTTATAGTTTAGCAATGCCTACGCGGAAAATCTATTAAGTCAATAAGTTGTTATCAGATTCCAGCTTCTTGTTAAAAATATTATTTCCATTTTATCATTGGACAATGAAATCTTTGGTATTATAATTAAGAACAATTGTTGTTCTATTTATAATAATAATGTTTTGATAGAACCTCGAAATATTACTTAATAAATTTTGTATACTGACTTACATGAAAATAATTTTGCATATCAACAAATTAGTATAATAAGAAAAGGAGATGATCATTCAAAGAGTCGAATGTGTGTATTTGTTGAATACAAGTGTGAATTATTCAAAGGTTCAAAGAATTCGTAAGTGAAACAAATTGGCAAAGTATTAAGATTCTTTGATTAGATCAAGGAATAAATACTTGTGCAATAAGTTTCTAGATCATCTCAAATGGTTTTCTCTCATAATGGACACATCCCGATACGCAATAATTGATTGATGTATCTAAATGAAAAATCGTACCTTGTTGGACACGGTGCGGTCCATAATGATTTTACCGACATTCCAAAGATCCTTCAGGATCATGTCCTAGAAATGGTCAGATATCTACGAAAAAGGTAACCTCAAAATCCAAATTTCCCAAGACTCCATAAAAGTTATGGATGTGGAGGATTCCTAATCTTAAGTATGTTAAGATAAGGGGTTGTCCAACTTATGTGAAAAGGTTTCAAAGGATAAGCTTGGGACAAGATTTTATAAGTGTCAGATTTGGGACATCCTAAAGTAAGTTTAGGTATATGTTCTATAATCCTACTTAGCAAAAGGTGTTTGTTATGAACACACTTCCGCTTCTCTAAGATAAAGGTGTTTATCATCAAGGGGCTAGTGGAGGATAATAGATCTCAAGAGTTCAAGAACCACAAAACACTATAAGTCAAATAAGAGGAACCTCAGTAGATGTACCTCCATTGTACCACAAATCAATCAGAAATCGAATAGTACCAAGATACCTAGAGGTATGGATTCATCATGGATGATGATGATGAGGTACACATCATAGAAGATGATGATCCAGCTATATACGATGAGAGGTAAGTATTGTATACTGAGAAATGGATCAAAGCAAGTTTCTCAAATATGGAATATCTGCTTTGATGAGGCAATCAAAAGAGTTTGATTTTATCAAAATAAGAATGAACCTAGTGTGTACAAAAAGGGTCAAATGGAGCATCGTGACATTCCTAGTATTATATGTTGATATACTACTACGGTATAAGGAATGACATACCAATGCTACAATCAAGAAAGATAAAGTTGTCTAAACATTCCTCCATGAATGATTCGGGAAGAGTATCTTAATTGGGGATATAAATCTATATAGATAGATTTAAGAGGATGCTCGACTTAACCCAAGGAACGATATTCATTTGATGCTAAAGTCGCTTAGCATGGCAAACTCCAAGAGATGTCTCATGTCGATGAGCTATGGAGTGTATCTCTCTTAATAGTCCCCATAGACTCTCGAAAAGAGAGATCGCATGAGTGATCATCATGTATGCAATGAAATGTACGAGACCCGATGTCGATCGATCATATATTCGGAGAAGTTCACTACGAAGTCGCTGAAAAACATCTTAAAGTGCTTAACCCAAGACTAAGGATGTGATCATATTCATGGTGGGTCTAAATTAAAACTAGAGGGCTTAATGCACTCAAGTTTTTCGCATGCACTAAGATGACGTAAAAATCCACTTTAAGGTAAAGCGTTATCTTGAACAAAGGGTGCAAAGTTGAATCGAAAGGTTCCAAACAAAGAAAGAGTTGTTGGTTTAGTGATAAAGACAAAGTATATAGCTATAAATGAAGTCGCAAGTTGATTGTTTGGATTAAAAGTTCATTACGTAACTAGAATAGTTCCTAAGTCTCATCTTGATCTAAACATGTGTCAGGGCACTTTCATTTGATTATTAGAATCATCGAAAGATGGGAAATCACTATAGAGATAGTGGACTCTCATGAACAACATTACATATCCATTAACTAAAGCTTATCCAACAAAGCAGGATAATCGCCACTTAGAGAAGAAGAGTATAAGATACCACGACGATCGGGTTTTAGTGCAAGTGGGAGATTGAAAGTAGTATGCACACAAGCCAATCATGTTTGATGATAAAGCATATACTTTGTAATAATCTTATTCATTTATTAATAAAAAGTATTAATTTATTAAAGGCTTTTAATTATCTACATGATGTCGTTTTTTTATAATATGTGATAAACCCATAGTTTTAAGCAATGCTTTTAGAATAATGATGATGATCATTCTAATGAGATCTAAATTCTTAGAAAGCTTAAAACTAAAATAGTTCCCAATCATTGATTACTAAATCGGGGATTAGTGAATCCTGATAGATCGGTACATACGCTGTTTGCTCATCGATGAGGATGATCGATCTCACGATCATTTGTGTGGAGACACTAAAGCAAGTACGTAGGTGCTTATTAGAGAATAAGTTCATCGAACGTGGCTCGCTAAGGAATACCTAATGGAGTTTTATTTACCGTCAATAGGAATTCTCAGAGTGATAGTAGTACAAGTAATCCTTGACTTGAGATCATCATAAGATCTTGTGTATGATGAGTTATACTTTGACTTATTCCTTAAGACCCTTAGGGTATATCAAAGGGTATGCTTGGGTATAATAAGTCAGTATATGGAGATAATGTATGATCAATAAAGAATCTACCACTTCTAATAAAAGAAGAGAAATGTCCTATGTGATTCGATAAATGACAACCCAAAGAGTCCTCGGTTAAGGCGTAATGAAATTAGAAAGGAGTTTCTAATTTGCATTATTTGAGTCAGGTATTTAAGGATCGAAATATATATAATTAAATAAAATAAGACTTGACAAAGAATTCCATGTCTTATATTTAATCGGGACATCAGATGGTGGAAGGATTGAATTGACGGTAAGAATTATTTACTCAAAGGTTCTTTAATGATTAATGTTGAAATCTATATTATCCGGAAAGTCGCTGATCGCTAGGGGAGGCTTATCCCTATCAGAGAATAAATATTATTTATTTAAATAAATTAATTGTTTAATTTATTTATTTAAATAAGATTAGAATTGTTCTAATTGATTTATTCACAACCTGCTTAATATGGAGAACCTAAAGGGTCACACCATAAAAGGAAGAATAATTATTTAAGAAGTTAATGGCATAATCGTAATAATATAGTTATATATATTTAATTTAATCTATGGTGATAGAATAAATTAAATAGCTTAATATTTATTATTTAATATTTTAGAAATATTAAATATAAATTAATAAGAGGAGTCTTATTAATATTATTACAATTATTATTATTTTAATTTCTAAAAGAGTTTAGGAATTAATTTAATATAAGTACTCTCATTTATTCCTAATTGATTAGAAGGAAAATTAGTTAAAGGAGTTTAATTAATTATCCCTAATAAGATTAGGGAGCTTAATTAATTAAAAGAATTTAATTAATTAAATAAAACCCAATTCCTTAATTGTTAAGGTGGGTTGCCCACATCTATAAATAAGAGGAGTCTTATTACGGGTGTCGATGGGTTGTCGATTTTTAACAACATACGTAATAAATTCCAATTTGTTGAGAGTACCTTTTTCTATAGAGATAGAAAACTAGGGTTTGAGCCAAATACCCATCTTCTTGAATTTTCTTCTTCCTCGGTGGATCACCTCAGAGGCCAAACACATGGGTGGCTAACGCCGATCAAAGGAAGGAACCAAACCCGTGGATTCAAGTTGAACGCGAAAGGATTTGAGGTGAACTTGTACTGAGGAAGCTCGAGGGTATGATTTTATTCTTTATCTTTTCAAGGGATCTTCATGATTTTATTCATTATCTTTTCGCTTAATTAATAATTGTGCATAAAGGGTGATCCGCGTATATGGTTTGTAAAAAAATTTTTAAACTCGATTTTACACGCTATACATGCATTTTTGCAATTTGATCAAATATTATCTTCTGAATATATTACAAACCTATCAATGCACTACTACGGACCAATGAGGACTTTTACCACATCATTTGTAACATTACATGTCATGATTATACCGAATAATTCCTAATCATAACCATACAAATCAACAGTCCATCTATACACTACGGGCCAAAGATGACTTCCATAACCATATAAACATGAGGATGATGACAATGATATAAGAATTCAATAAAGTCCAAATTGTAAACATGATCTCGCTTTGTGGAGTAAAATTCAAGAATAATATCGTATCAAAAATGATTTGGACATAAAAGAAATCAATTTTGTCATGAATAAGACCCCAAGATAAAAAGTTAAAACTTTTCAAGACTGCTCAGAATAATATTTTCATGAAAAGATACTGGATGAAGCGCAAATATCAAAGAATTTCTAATCATTTCAGGAATTATAGAAGCAATACTTACCATAGTAAGTTTAGAGTTAGGAATCTGAAATGAACAATATACGAAACTGCAAATGGATTTTCAACTGTCATGCGATAGTCCACGTAGACAGATCCTTTCCATAATTTAATACTAAATGAATACGAAGGGTTATTCACTAGGCATGCGGCAGTCCGCGTAGACCAGTTATTCCCACAGAATAATAAAGAATGGAATAACAACATAATTTCACCATGCATGCGGTAGTCCGCGTAGACAGGTTATTCCAACAGAATGATAAAGAATGGAATAACAACCCTTACGAGTATTGAAAGAAATAACTCTCTTCATGAATACGAAAGAAATAATACCCCTTACCATAGTAGGAGATTGGATACTGCAATAATGTAGTAATAGAATACTCTTCTTCTTTCTCTCTTATTCTCTCTATACTTTCTCTCTCTATAGCTTGAATGAATTGGTGAATAATAATGAAGAAATAGGCTTCTATTTATAGAAGATTTCTAGCTTAGCTCTTGCAAATAATGTGAAAAGGCAAGTGGTTTGACGACTGGTGATGTGAAAAGAAAAGTAGTTTGACGCCTGTAATGTCAAACACCAAGTGGTTTGACGCTTGTAATGTGAAATAACAATTGGTTCGACGCCTGTAATGTGAAACAAGAAGTGGTTCGACGCCTGTAATGTGAAACGACAGGTGGTTCGACGCCTGTAATGTGAAACGATAAGTGGTTCGACGTCTGTAATGTGAAACAACAAGTGGTTTGACGCCTGTAATGTGAAACGACAATTGGTTCGACGTCTGTAATGTGAAATGACAATTGGTTCGACACCTATAATATGAAACAGCAAGTGGTTTGACGTCTGGTAAAGGCAATTACTATTGGCAAAAGTGACTCTTAGATGATGACATATGGGCCCCCATAGAATAAACCAAACTTACCACAAAAGTCTCATAACAAATTTCTTATTTATATCAAAGATTGAATAAATATTACCACAAATTATTTTATCTTCAATCAACACATATTTAATCTTTCAACAATTATTCATCATTAATATTATAACTCACAATATTTAACAACCAGATCATTCCTAGGAAAGAGGGGTTTTCCAATAAGGATTTCTCCCTATTGGCGCCGCAATTAAGTGACCAAACCTCTCCTCGACAGAACTTTCTAGACATCGTCAATATTTTAAATAATAATATGAATAAATGTATCGTCTCAATTATTGATTTAATAATATATAAAATATCGACAATAATTAAATTAAATAACGTGAGATATTATGCAATAATTACTGTAGTAATAATTGAATAAAATTGAGTGACTTCTTACGTAAGCATTAATAATTAATACCGTGTGCTACAATGCAACCACGCGTATTACTGTACTTTTATCACCGAGTATTTCAACATTTAACGGTTAAACATCCGTCGTTATTTCATAAAAGATAATTTTGTCATTTTCTAACTTCGACAATAATTCTGTTGTAGGGTCCACCAATGATTGTTTCATCGTACTAATATTCCCCGACAAAAAGAATATTTCCCGATCAAACGAATATTTTATAACAACTTGCTTTGCTTTTCAAAATTTTCACATATGACCCTTAACTTTAATCCTTTTATCAATTTAACCATTTACTAAATGAAATAATAATTATAAGAAAATTGAATACTTTCATTTCATAAAATTTGGGGTCTTACAATCTCCCCTCCTTATGAAATTTCGCCCTCGAAATTAGGATACGTACCTGGTATGTTGAAGAGGTGAGGATACCTTGACTTCATTTCAAATTCTAACTCCCAGGTCATTTCCTCAACATCGTGGTTTCTCCACAAAACTTTGACTTGAGGTATAACCTTGGAGCGTAGAATATGTTCTTTCTTATCCAAGATTTTAACATGAACCTCTTCATACGTTAAATCTTTCGCTATTTCGTCCGGTTTTAACTCAATAATGTGGTTCGGGTCTTCCACATATTTACGTAACATAGATATAAAAAAAACATTATAAACACGCGGCATAGCAGTAAAGTGAGTCTATAGACCACAGGTCTTACTCGATCAAGGATTTTAAATGGGCCAATAAAATCGAGGGTTGAGATTTCCTCTCTTCGTCAATTCTTGCTTCTAGAATAACGCCCTCTTGAACCTTCTTCTTCACATTCATCGACTCTGAGTCTGTAGCTTGAGTGACTTTAACTTTATCGATTAAAGTCAGTTCTACTCGTATATTTAATATCATCACGTGGGTCCCTAGAGTCTTTAACTCTATCTCCATCCTTTGCAAGTCATACAAAATGGGTTTTTGTGTTAACAACGTCACACTCGTAACCGCATACGATCTTCTACTCAACTTGTCAGCTACAACGTTTGCTCTTCCACGATGATATTGAATGGTATGGTCGTAATCTTCAACAGCTCGAGCCAACGTCTTTGGCGCATTATACGTTCATTTTGGTTGAAGAAATATTTAAGGGTTTTAGAAATGGGTTTTGTACTGGGGTCAATACAAAATTTAATATCACACTCTGGGGGTAGGCTAGGAAATTGTTCAGGGAATACGTCAGGAAATTCACTAATAACAGAAATATTATTCAAATCTGACGTATTTTTGTTCAAGTCCGTGACATGGGCTAAGAAAGCTTGACATTCGTTTTTCAATAAACGAATGACTTTTTGGCTTAATATAAAAGTGTTTGACTTTAGTGATTTGGTTGCTTGAATTCGCATAATAAGTTGGTTAGGAATATAAAAACTAACAACCTTACGAAAATAATCAATTTTAGCATGATGAGTGGTTAACCAATCAATCCCTAAAATCACATCAAATGCAAGTATCTTTAAAGAGATAAGATCGACAGGTAACGTGAAAGTGTCGATTTGAATCAAACAAGATTTATAAACAGTGGAGGTAACGAGGGTTTCTCATAATGGAGTTTCAATAGATAAGTCAAAGTCTAATTTCTTAGGGGTCAAGTTCAAATGTTGAGCGCAAGCAAGAGAGAGAAAAGAATGGGTAGAACCGGTATCTAATAAGGTATAGACTTTGCAAGAATTTATAATTAACTAACCCGTGCTAACTTCATTCGGGTTACTCGCTTTTTGAGAAGTCACGAAAAATGCTCTTCCTAAAACCACTGACTTTGTTTTGTCCGTATCCGCCTTTGGTGCCACCGTCCCAGCTGGACTTGATTTCGGTGCACGACAAAATTGGGCTAGGTGACCTTCTCTTCCACAATTGTAACATGCTTTGGACTGCTGCGTACAGTTTGGACGGATGTGTCCTTCCTTTCCATATTTGAAACATACGACCGATGGTCGTTCTTCTTCCTTTGAAACGGGTGTTGGTGCTGCTACCGACATCTTTTCATCATTATTGAACCTTCTCTTCTTAAAATTTCCACTTCTATTATCGTGGCCATGATTACCACCGAAGTGGTTACCATTTCTGGCATGTTGATTCCCTTCACGTTTGTTGTCACCGCTTCGATGACTGCTACCACAGTTATTATTGACTTGTCGGCTGCTCTCTCTTGGTTGGGTTAACTCATTATTGCGCTCCAATAACTGAGCCCTATTTACAACATCTGAATATAAACACAGTTTGTGAGAGATAAGGTATTGACGTATCTCCTCGTTATCAACTAAGTTGGACGGAAACCGGGACAACTCGGCAAACTTGGCTTCGTACTGCGACACGGACATATTGTTTTGCTCTAGTTTAATGAACTTTACCTCTTTCATGTGACGAATACTTTTGGGAAAGTACTTGTTGTTGAATAGTTCTTGGAACTTATCCCAAGTCATCTTCAGTGCGGTAGGTTGAGTACGCTTTACAGATTCCCACCAGTAATCTGCCTCTCCCCGCAACATGAAGGTGGCAAAGGGAACCTTTTGCTTCTCGGAGCATCCCAAGACATCAAATATCTTGGTGATCTGCTTTATCCATGTCTCCGCCGTAAGTGGTTTTGGCTCTCCAATAAACTCCGGTGGTCCCAGCTCCTTGAACTGCTTAGCAGTGACCGTTCGAGAGTTGCCAGTGTTTCCACCTGTATTTTGGACATGAGTCTCTCTCCCCCGATGTTGCATGAATTGCAGAAAGCCCCTAAACATTCCGTCGTTCATCATTTGGTCGGTGTTATTGTTTGCATGGGGATTGTTTCCTTCCTGATGCACATTTTCCTGGTTATTGATCGTTGGTGATTCAACGGTCTCATGTGCTCCATTGTTAACATTTTCAGCTGCCATTTTCAAACACTGCCACAAAACAAGGGTTAATTAACATGTCACATATTATCCCTATACTCTGACCGACCAATTAAATAATAAATAAACTTAGGTAGGTCATACTAGCGAAGGAATTTCCTGTCTCTCCCCTCCTAGTTCTTGTCTCACATCTCAACCAGGGATCATATCCCTAAGCTTTGATACCAACTGTGACGCCCCCAAAATAGGTATACATCACCCATTCTGAGTCGCCAAATACATGGTACAGAATACAAATACAAACTTAAATATACAGCATGAGCTGTGAGTTTTAATACAAATATTGTCTTCTAGATAGTATTCAAACTTAAAATAAGTCCTCAATACATTTATTATCACACTATTTCACAGAATTGTGAGAACTACTAATGCAAACATCTGGACCGTCACTCCGTTCCCCGACTAGTCCCAGCCAT
This sequence comes from Panax quinquefolius, assembly GCA_020205615.1. NCBI lineage: Eukaryota > Viridiplantae > Streptophyta > Magnoliopsida > Apiales > Araliaceae > Panax > Panax quinquefolius. The sequence continues at coordinate 153,964 of JAINUW010000677.1, read as the reverse complement.
ATTCTCATTTCCTGAAGAGAACAATGAAAGTAAAGGGGTGAGCTCAACTAGCCCAGTAAGAAATATTATGACTAAGATAATGCAGAATAAATTATCGTTAGTCTTCAATAATGTTAAACTGATAAAATATAATAAACATCAAATTTAACTACATCGGAACAAGCAATCCATTAGAAGAGTCAAGTAGAGCATGATATCTACTATCTTTTATGATTTAAAAGGTTTATCATCAATTTTATCGCTGAGACTCAGCTTAATAAATAATCCACATCACTGAATTATCCATGCACTACGGGCCAAGGATATTCATTATTATCACAATTGGTCATGTTCATCTCAACAACTGTCCATCAATGCACTACGGGCCAATGAGGACTTTTACCACATCATTTGTAACATTACAGGTCATGATTATACCGAATGATTCCTAATCATAACCATACCAATCAACAGTCCATCTATATACTACGGGCCAAAGATGACTTCCATAACCATATAAACATGAGGATGATGACAATGATATAAGAATTCAATAAAGTCCAAATTGTAAACATGATACTGCTTTGTGGAGTAAAATTCAAGAATAATATCGTATCAAAAATGATTTGGACATAAAAGAAATCAATTTTTGTCATGAATAGTACCCCGGTATGAAAAGGTTAAAACTTTTCAAGATTGTTCAGAATAATATTTTCATGAAAAGATACTGGATGAAGCGCAAATATCAAAGAATTTCTGATCATTTCAGGAAAAATAGAAGCAATACTTACCATAGTAAGTTTAGAGTTAGGAATCTGAAATGAACAATATACGAAACTGCAAATGGATTTTCAACTGTCATGCGATAGTCCGCGTAGACAGATCTTTTCCATAATTTAATACTAAATGAATATGAAGGGTTATTCACTAGGCATGCGGCAGTCCGCGTAGACCAGTTATTCCCACAGAATAATAAAGAATGGAATAACAACATAATTTCACCATGCATGCGGTAGTCCGCGTAGACAGGTTATTCCAACAGAATGATAAAGAATGGAATAACAACAGGATTTCACCATGCATGCGGTAGTCCGCGTAGACAGGTTATTCCAACAGAATGATAAAGAATAGAATAACAACCCTTACGAGTATTGAAAGAAATAACTCTCTTCATGAATACGAAAGAAATAATACCCCTTACCTTAGTAGGAGATTAGATACTGCAATAGTGTAGTAACAGAATACTCTTCTTCTTTCTCTCTTATTCTCTCTATACTTTCTCTCTCTATAGCTTGAATGAATTGGTGAAAAATAATAAAGAAATAGGCTTCTATTTATAGAAGATTTCTAGCTTAGTGGCTTGACGACTGGTGATGTGAAAAGAAAAGTGATTTAACACTTGTAATGTGAAACGACAATTGGTTCAACGCCTGTAATGTGAAACAACAAGTTGTTTGACGCCTGTAATATGAAACGACAAGTGGTTCGATGCCTGTAATGTGAAACGACAAGTGGTTTGACGCCTGTAATGTGAAACGACAATTGGTTCGACGCCTGTAATGTGAAACGACAATTGGTTTGATGCCTGTAATGTGAAATGACAATTGGTTCGACGCATGTAATATGAAATAGCAAGTGGTTTGACGTCTGATAAAGGCAATTACTATTGGCGAAAGTGACTCTTAGATGATGACATATGGGCCCCCATAGAATAAACCAAACTTACCACAAACGTCTCATAATAGATTTCTTATTTATATCAAAGATTGAATAAATATTACCACAAATTATTTTATCTTCAATCAACACATATTTAATCTTTCAACAATTATTCTTCATTAATATTATAACTCATAATATTTAACAACCAGATTATTCCCATGAAAGAGGGGGCTTTCTAATAAGGATTTCTCCCTATTGGCGCGCAATTAGGTGACCAAACCTCTCCTTGACATAACTTTCTAGACATCGTCAATATTTCAAATAATAATATGAATAACTGTATTGTCTCAATTATTGATTTAATAATATATAAAATATCGACAATAATTGAATCAAATAATTTGAGATACTATGCAACAATTACTGTAGCAATAATTGAACAAAATTGAGTGACTTCTTACGTAATCATCAATAATTAATATCGTGTGCTACTATGCAACCACGCGTATTACTGTACTTTTATCACCGAGTATTTCAACAGTTAATGGTAAAACTTCTGCCGTTATTTCATAAAAGATAATTTTGTCGTTTTCTAACTCCGACAATAATTCTGATGTGGGTCCACCAATGATTGTTTCATCGTACGAATATTTTTCGATAAAAAGAATATTCCCCGACCAAACGAATATTTTATAACAACTTGCTTTACTTTTCAAAATTTTCACATATCACCCTTAACTTTAATCCTTTTATCAATCTAACCATTTACTAAATGAAATAATAATTATAAGAAAATTGAATACTTTCATTTCATAAAATTCGGGGTCTTACAGCTAGGTTACATCTCTTAACTACCAAATTCGATAGTTATACAAAGAAAGATGAACACACATTTAGAGAACATCTTCAGGTTATGTCGAATATGATTGAAGCGTTAGGAGTCATTGGCAACCCTTTGTCGGATGAAACAAAAATTAGATGCGATGATTCGCTTCATTTCCCATCAATTGTAATAATCTCAAGATTAACATAGCTCAAGATGAAAATATTAAATCTTTGGAAGATATTTTTCATCACCTTGAGCGCTTAGAAGCTGAGCAGCTAGAGGTTGAGAGTTTAAAGACTGAACGACTAGAGAATGAATGCCTAAAGGCTCGACTAATAGAGATTGCCAATGCTAATGTGCCTCAGAAGGTAGCAGAGGCTGGTACTTCTGAGAAGAATAGAATAAACGTAGTTCTGACAAGAAGGACAAGGCCAAGTTGATTTGTTGCAATTGTGGCAAGGCGGGACACTTCGCTCGTGAATGCACTGAGCCGAAGAAGGTAATTCCTAGTCCTAATCTATCTGTGTGCTTAGTATCAAGTACTGTTTTTGTTGCTCATTCTCTCCATATGTGGATTGTAGACTCCGGAGCAACGGACCACATAGCTAGAGATCGGAGTGGATACGTGGAATATCGCCGAGTTCCGGCTGATAGAAAAGTATATATGGGGAACGATTCCAGTGTGGACGTGCTAGGCATTGAAGAGAAGCAATTGAAGACCTCCACCCTTAAGCGCAGCGAAAGCGTGATACATACAAGATAAATTCTTTCAATTCATATAAGTACTTAATGTTATTATTATTAATTTTATTTTATTTTATATAATAACACGTTCCTATATAATTTATTCAACATCTGGTATCAGAACGTGGTTACGTTATTTTATAAAATAAATTAATTACGTAATTATGCTAGAATTTTAATTTTGCATAATCTCTTTATGGGTATAATATAATTTAGAGATAGAAGCATTCTGAATTCTATAAATTTGATGCATACATAATAATAAACATTAAGTACTGCTTGAATTTTCCAATACGAAAGCTTGTGAGCTGTGAACAAAAAGGAACACATCACACTACTTATAAATTACTAACGGAAATAATTTCCGAACAGAACTATTCTATAACATCTTGTTCTGCATCATGTTCTACATATATATTACTACTTATAAATTAATTTAATTTATATCGTGTCTTGCCTCATGTTCTACTTATATAATATTATTACTTATATATTACTGAAAGCATCATGTTCTGCATCTTGATCTATTGGACAAATATTAAAGTATTATATATTGACTTTATTTTTTCAATATAATATTATTATGTCCAAATTTTAGTTAATATTATAATCCAAATTCGAACAATTATGGCATGCATATATGGTTACAGTCTGCATGTTATCGGTGGGCTGCCAGATTAGGCTTGGGGCCTGCTGCTGAAAATTTTCTTTTTTCATGAAAGGTTTAAATTAATTTAAATATTTTATAATTGATTCATGTTTATAATTATATATCTTAATTTAAGATTTTAGAACATAATTATTAGGGCTTTTAAGTTGTTACATGTAAATTATAAATAATGTTAATTTTCAAACTTAATTAATATATATTGTTTAAAGGAGAATTGAGTTTGATCATAATAATTTACATGTATGCGTGATTCTTTTATTGTTAAAATTAATAATCTGCCCAACAGAGGATTATTAATTGAAATAATTAAAGATTAAGAAAAGTCGCATAATGTTACATTTAATAAATAAAGATTTTAATTTTACTCAACGGAAAAATTAGAATTAGAATTTATTAAATGAAATTTTATCAGTATAAGTAACATGTTTATTTCGTTTACGCCTTAGCGGTGATGCGTGGATAAATGTGTTTTGCATTATATTATGGGGATGTTATTAGCATATTATTAATTGGACCAACGAAAGATTGATAATTATGCATCAACGTCTCATTAAAATCTATTTTTTGGGTGTTGTAAATAGATTTTATCTAACTAACTGCTTGCCCTACAGTTGGTTTTTATTATGATTAATTATTAATTATTGTTGTACATTGTGGATTTCTTTTATTTTTTGTAAGCATGTTTATGAGCTTGATTATGTTTCGACATTGACTCTAACTAGTATTTCTGGGTATCTCTCTGGAATTGAAACCTTAAACGAAACTAATTTTACTGCTTGAAAAGTTTAAGTGAAAATTGTTCTCGGCGTTATGGATTTGGACTATGCATTACGAGTTGATCCTCCTGCTCCACTTACAGATACAAGCTCAATTGAGCAAAAATCTATTTATGAAAAGTGGGAGCGATCCAACCGCATGTCCCTTATGATTATGAAAAACTCTATCACGACAGCTATTCGAGGAGTCATTCCTGACTTTGTGAATGTTAAAGAATACTTAACTTTAGTCGAGGAACAATTTAAGGGTTCTTCTAAAACTCATGCAAGTACCCTTATTTTGAAAATGCTTGAGCACATTATGATGATGAATGACATGGCCTTTAAATTAAAAGGTATGGACATGGCGATTTCTGAGGGTTTTCTTGTTCACTTCATTATGACTTCTCTTCCTGCACAGTTTGATCCATTTAAGATCAATTATAACACGCAGAAAGAAAAAGGGAAGATGAGTGAGTTAATTGTCATGTGCGTCCAAGAAGAAGAAAGGCTTAAGATTGAAAAACCTAATGTTGCTCATTTGACTACCACTGGATCCTATAAGAAGAAGGCTTATAAAAAATGGCAAAGGTTTTAAGAATAAGGATAAACCAATTTCTACCAAAACAAATAAGACAAATTATTCAGGTAACAAATCTGAGACATGTCCTAAATGTCACTTCTGTAAGAAGTAATGACATATTCAGAGAGAAATGCCCTAAATTAAGAGAATGACTTGAAAAGAAAGGTATATCGTCCTTCAATTATGTAACTTATGAATCCTTTCTAATTATGTTCCTTCTAATACATGGTGGCTTGACACTGATGCTATGGTTCACATTACTAATTCATTGCATGGATTCCTCTCAAAGAAGACACTCCAAAAAGGGGAAAGAACCATTAAAGTTGGCAATGGAGAGTCTATACAAGTTGAAGCTGTAGGAACTCTTCCTTTAGTTTTGGAGAGTGGTTTCATCTTGTATTTATATGATACACTTTATGTTCCCAGTATGACACGGAATTTAATTTATGTATCTAAACTTGACGTTGATGGATTTTTCGTTTAAGTTTGGAAATAATAAAATAATTATTTATCATTACTCTCATGTTATTGGTTCTGGCTCTTTAGAGGGAAACCTCTATGAGATAAATTTGGATAATGTCTTTTCTGAATCCTTGTTAACAATGAATGTGACAGAAATTACCTCTAAAAGTGGAAATAAGAGAAAACTAGATAATTAGAATTCTTCAAAATTGTGGCATCAACGCTTAGGCCATATTTCAAAAGACAGAATGCAACGTCTTGTAAAGGATGGAATTCTTCATTCACTAGATTTTTTTGATCTTGACCATTGTATTGAATGTATAAAAGAAAAATTTGTGAAAGGTAATAAGAAAGGAGCAACAAGAAGTAGTGCACTTCTTGAGGTGATTCACACTGATATATGTGGACCATTTTCTTCAAGAATTGGTGGACACAAATCTTTCATTACGTTCATTGATGACTATTCTCGTTATACTTATGTCTACCTGATTAATGAAAAATCTGAATCACTAAATATGTTTAAAATTTCAAGGCTGAAGTTGAAAATCAACTTGACCGAAAAATTAAAGTAGTGAGATCAGATAGAGGCAGAGAGTATTACACTAAACACTGACACAAATACTCACCGCCCATTTGCCTTATTTTGTCAAGAAAATAGAATCGTCACTCGATTATACAATGCGCAGTACATCGCAGAATGGAGTAGCTGAGAGGCGAAATTGTACCCTTATGGATATGGTACGTAGTATGTTATGCAATTCTAGCTTACCTGTGTTTTTGTGGACTGAGACATTAAAGACAGTTGTTCATATTTTAAACTGGATTCCTAGCAAATGTGTCCCTAACACTCCTTATGAAATTTGGACAGGTAGGAAACCTAGTTTAAAATACTTACGGGTGTGGGGCTATCCAGCCGAGGCTAAGTTTTTTAATCCCACAACTAAAGAAACTTGACTCTAAAACCATTAGTTATCATTTTATTGGATATCCTGAGAGATCTAATTGTTTTTGATTTTACTGTCCCTCGCATACCACTTGAATTGTTGAGACTAGGCATACATAGTTTTTAGAGAATGGTGATTTAAGTGGGAGTGGTGAGCTTAGAAAAATTGATCTTGAAGAAAACAGGTTTTATATTTCTAATCCTGTAATTCAAGAGGGTGAGGCAGAACAACCTTCTATTGAGGCGAATGATGCCCCTGAGATAGCTGAGCCACCACCTAATGTTGAACCTCACATTATTGAAAATCATATTCCTGAAATTGTGCTGCCTTTACGTAAGTCCGAAAGACCTAGAAAGCCTATTAATTTTGATGATTTTATAACCTATCTTAATGAGATTGACTATGATTCAAGTAAGATTAATGATCCTATCTCTTATAAAGAGGCCATTACGAGTGCCCAATCAACTCAATGGCTTGAAGCCGTGAATGATGAGTTAAAATCAATGGAGCTTAATAACGTTTGGGATCTTGAGGAATTACCAAAAGGTTTTAAACCTGTTGGTTGCAAGTGGGTCTATAAGACCAAATTAGATCCTAAAGGGAACGTTGAAAGGAATAAAGCTCGATTGGTTGCTAAGGGTTTCACTCAAAAGGAAGGTGTGGGTTATAATGAAACTTTCTCTCCAGTATCTAGGAAAGATTCATTTAGAATATTCATGACTTTAGTAGCTCATTATGATTTAGAGTTACATCAGATGGATGTTAAAATTGCATTCCTTAATGGTAACTTGCATGCGAATGTCTATATGGCACAACCAGAAGGTTTTTGGTTAAAGGAAAGAAACATATGGTATGTAGACTGAAGAAGTCCATATATGGGTTAAAACAGGCTTCTCGACAATGGTATCTTAAGTTTCATGAGGTAATGAGTAATTTTGATTTTAAGAAAAATATAGTGGATCAATGCATATACTTGAAGGTCAGTGGGAGTAAATTTGTTATTCTTGTTTTGTATGTTGATGATATACTACTTGCAAGTAATAACTTAGACATGTTGCATGAGACCAAACATTTTCTTTTTGGAAATTTTGATATGAAGGATCTTGGTGAAACCTCTTATGTTATAGGTATTGAAATTTATCGACATAAGTCTCGTGGTATATTAGAATTGTCCCAAAGAGCTTATATTGACAAAGTTCTTAACAAATATAACATACAAAATTGCTCCCCTACTGTCGCCCCTGTTGTTAAGGGTGACAAATTTAGCTCATATCAATGCCCTAAGAATCAACTTGAACGTGATCAAATGAATCTTATTCCCTATGCTTCTGTGGTTGGGAGTCTTATGTATACTCAAGTTCGTACACGTCCAGATATAGCATATGTAACTGGGATTCTTGGATGTTACCAGTCAAATCTAGGTTTGGATCATTGGAAAAGCAGCTAAAAAGGTTTTACGGTACTTACAGGGTAATAAGGATATTATGCTTACATTTAGAAAAACAGATAACCTTGAAGTTGTTGGTTATTCAGATTCTGATTTTGCTAAGTGTAAAGACAAAAGGAAATCTACATCAGGGTACATCTTTATACTTTCAAGAGGCCCTATTTCTTGGAGAGCTCATAAGCAGGAGTTAACTACCACTTCCACGATGATGGAAGAATATGTGGCTTGTTATCAAGCTACTTGTCACGCCGTATTATTGAGGAATCTTATTTCAGGACTTAAGGTTGTAAATTCCATTTCAAGGCCATTGAAAGTATTTTATAATAATGATTCTGCTGTTAGTTTTTCCAACAGCACTAGTTCGAGTGGTGCTGGACTATACCTCGACACTAAGTACTTATTTGTCAGGGAAAGAGTTGAAGATCAAAACGTTGTCATTTTAAGTATATTAGTACGCATGATATGTTAGCGGATTCACTTACGAAAGGCTTACCACCCAAGCTCTTTTAGAGCATGTTGCCGGCATGGGTTTAATTGGTAGTCTTAATTAGTGAGTTATTTTAATGTAAGACAACAATTTTGAGCTCGTTGTTTTGAACTTCACATTATGTTTATGGTTTGTTATTCTCTTTATTGTGCACACTTGAGAACTTATGAGCAACCGGTACGGTAATTTTTTGGACCATATGAATGAGTTTAATCTATTACTACTTATGTAAACTCTATTCATACATGTTATGCTTAATGTTAGTCTTTGTTCTAATAAAAGCACTAATTGTGTAACTAATGGGGATCTTGTGTTAATAGTGACACAAAGATTGTATTAATTCGCATTGGTGTTTTTTATTTGAACAAGATGTAGATATTAAATTAATACTTGGCCAAATTAATGATTGTAAGCTTTATATTTTGTATATAAATAGTATTTCGGCCAAGTGGGAGAATGTTGGAATATTTTATTCCTTATGTGGCCTCTACTATTTATGGAATTATTGGGCTTACAAATTATATTAATTTAATCACTTTATTTATGGGTTTGGTAATTAATTAAATGGCCCATAAATAATATACTAATAGTATTTTGCATAATGGGTCCTAGGGTTTCATAATCTTGATGGATGATTTTGTCCCTTAGTTATTCTATAAATAAAACAGTTAGGGTTTGGTTCCAATTGTCGTCTCGAGAATTTTATATACACACCTAAACATCCATCCTAAGATTGAGAGAAGCAATTGAAGACCTCCACCCTTAAGCGCAGCGAAAGCGTGACACATACAAGATAAATTCTCTCAATTCATGTAAGTACTTAATGTTATTATTATTGATTTTATTTTATTCTATACAATAACATGTTCCTATATAATTTATTCAACACTACATTCCCAATGAGGCAAAATTTTCTTTATTCATGTCCATCATTAGACAAACATGTCGGGTGTGTATTTATTTCAATTTGTTAATTAATTGCATAATTTAAATGATGAGGGAACCAGCAAACATGAACTACCTCTACTGTTTCTAAATCCTTACAATTGACACTGCAGGATCATCGTCGAACAGTGTCGTTGCTAACTGATAATAATTATCCATAACAAAATCAACGACAACGAATAATTTCGTTGCAAACTAATATATGATTGGTTTATTTTGCACATTTAGCAACGAACATTATTACTAAAAAGTATACAATCAGCAACGAAAATCAGTTAAGGCTACAATTTTCATACTGTTTAGCAACGACAAACATCATTGCCAAATGTGTATCAAACACAATGAATTTCATCTTCGTTGACAAAGAAAATAAAGGTTTTTTTCATTGCCAACTAGTTGAATTTTGCAATGAAAGTTGTTTTCAGTAACAATTTCTTAATAAATTTGCAACAATACATTTTGTTGCTAAATGATCTATGTTTTTACCCGAAAATAAATTTTCATTGTGAAATATCTCACTTTCTGCAACGAACAAAATAATTTCGTTCTTAGACAATTAGCAACGCTCATTGCGCAACGGATGGTCCAACGCAAATGGCTTTTGTTAACAAAATTTCGAACCTTCAGCAATGAAAAACGTTTGTTGCAGAATCACAAATTTTTTGTAGTGAATTTGTAATTGTTTGAATATCATTTTAATAAAAGGAATCTCCAATACCAATTGGTATTGGACATGAATTAGGGTCTAACTACGTAAAAATCTTGGGGTGTTTATTATTTTATCATTCTACATTTGAATATCTATCATACACATCTGCATATATTATTTTTGTCATACTCTTGTGAATTAACACTAATCCAGACACCTAAGCAGACATGACATCCCATTTGAATAATTAAGGGTGTAAACGAGTCGAACCGGAGCGAACAGAGAGCTACTCGAATTCGATTCGAAATGATAAATTCGTACTTTCGAATTAGAAACAATTCAATTATATTTGAAAAATTCTACTCAGATTCGACTCGACTCAAATATTTAGTACACGAATTCGATCCGACTCGACTCGAATATTTATTCAAACTACTCGCGAGCTTCAAAGATGATCATGTACTAAATGATTTTATTTAGTATATTATTTAAGTTTTTTGTATTTGAAATTCTGTAATTAAGCACACCTAGAGGGGGGGTGAATAGGTGTAAATACTTAAAAGTGATCTACAGTGGCCAATTTTCAAAGTTTACTATAGCAGGCTATAATCGGACGGTCCAACCCTGTCCGTATTAGTTATATTCTTCGTCTATTATAAACGGACAGCTAATACCTATCCGTATTAGTGTAAAATATTTTCGACGTAAACAAAATCTGCAGAATATAGAAGCTAAAAACAGAAGCAAAACAACAGTAAATCACACCGAGATTTTTCGTGGGTTCGCCCCTATCCTCTAGTCTAGTAGCTTTAATCCGGTCCAATCCCAACTAGGATTGAGACTCACTTTATTAAAATAATACTCAGCAATTAAAAAGTAAATAAAACTCCATGTTACAACGACAATCGATTGGACACCTCTGCCCCCTTTGCACCTCTGCAACACCTCTCACCTCTGAGACTTTGATAACTTCGTTGAACAGACTGAGTATTACTAAAATAAAAACCCCAAGCCAATCCTAGACTTGTACTACTATGTTTACAATAGATATTGAAATAAAGGATATAAGAACACTGTAAACCAAGACTAAAAGAATGATATGATAATTTGTATCTTGGATAGCTTGAAGAATTTTTGTTCAGTAGTCTTCTTTTCCCAATGCCAAGCAGAGCAGTATATATATAAAGAAGATAGCAACGGCTATGTAACGTTCCAATCCCCCCTGCAACAGCTAGTATTTTTTGATTGAAATAGGAGATCAACGTTACCAATGACAACCTTAGTAGATAAGGAAATACAGCTATGAAGAAGTCAATTAAAATCAAATACTAGTTGAAAGAGTCCTATTAGCAATTAGCAAGATCCCTTAAAATAGCAACTCTTTGCTTAGCATGTGACAAAATAACGTACTCCATCAACTTTAAATAAGAATCCTTAATAAAACCAATTCCTAAAAATCTCCCAAATACGTATAAATTGGTAGCTCAATATATATATAACGGATATATATATATATATATATATATATATATATATATATATATTGGAAGGATATAGCCCCATAATTAAATATGAGAAATTTAAGGAATATTAAAATGATTTTCAATCTCCTTAAAATACTCCAATTTGAATTAGTCTTCAAAGCAAATCAGATTGGATATATATTCTATATAAAAACTTAAAGCATGTGACAAAAAATAACAACTTGTTTTACTCATTCCAATCTCGCAAAGAACTTTCATGTGAGCTAGAAAACAAAGTGATTACTCCATGAAATAACCCATGCAAACTATTATATATTATATAATTAATAATTGAATAACATGGCCCAATGTGATTAATCCATGCAATAACCCATGCAAACTATTATTTATTATATAATTAATATGCATAAAAATATTTGAATAACATGACTCAATTAAAGAATAAGTCAATATAAAATCAATTAATCCCATATAAATATTGTCATCATTAAAACCACAAAGTATATAAACCAACATTCTCCCCCTTTTTGATGATGACAATATATTATCTTTTAAATTTATATGCTCCCCCTATCTATAAGGCTCCCCCTAAATTTATGCATATTATCTTTTTGTCATCATTGCATATGGTATCTCACTACCAACATGAATACCAAGTCAATTCAAATGTCAAATACCAAATATCTCTCCCCCTTTGTCATTATCAAAAAGAAATCATTAAGCACAAGTTGGTTATAACATAATCATCATTACCCAAATATCTCTCCCCCGTTGTCATTAACAAAAAGGAGAAATTAGTGAGATCCTTGAATTTCACATCATCCTTGAATTTCACAGTCTAACCACATACAGACATTCCAAGTTCTCTTCTCAAAGTGCAAAAACGCTCTCCACTTAAAGGTTTTGTTAAAATATCTACCAATTGATGTTCAGTAGGGACAAATACTAATTTAATTAACCCTTTAGCAACATTATCTCTTAAAAAATGATGTCTCACTTCAATATGCTTAGTACGAGAATGAAGCACGGGATTTTTGGAAATATCAATTGCACTAGTATTGTCACACATAATAGGCACATTTTCACATATCACATTAAAATCATGAAGAGTTTGAACCATCCATAAAATTTGTGAACAACAACTACCTGCCGCCAAATATTCACCTTCCGTAGTAGACAAGGCAACTGATGTTTGCTTTTTGCTATGCCAAGCCACAAGGCTTTGTCCTAAAAATTCACAAGCACCGCTTGTGCTTTTTCTATCAACTTGGCACCCTGCATAATCTGCATCTGAATATCCAATTAGTTCAAGGCTGGGAGATACAGGATAGTATAAGCCAAAATTAATTGTACCAGATAAATATTTAAATATCCTTTTTACCGCTTTAAGATGTGATTCTTTAGGTTGAGCTTGAAATCTAGCACAAAGGCATACACTATATATAATATCCGGTCTTGATGCAATTAAATAAAGTAAACAACCAATCATACCTCGATACATTGTCACTTCAACATCTTTACCTGTAGCATCCGCAGTAAACTTGATGGTAGTACTCATTGGTGTTGACTTTGGTTTGGTATTTTCAAAACCAAATCTTTTTAATAATTCCTTTACATACTTGGATTGGTGAATGTGAATCCCTTCATTGGAATGTTTGATTTGAAGCCCCAAGAAATAGTTTAATTCGCCCATAAGGCTCATGTCAAACTCATTATGCATACATTGGGAAAATCACTCACACAAAGAGTTAGTAGTAGCTCCAAAAATTATGTCATCCACATAAATTTGAACAATTAATAAATCTTTATTTTTGGTTTTAATAAAAAGAGTAGAGTCAATCTTACCGCGATTAAAACCATTTTCTAATAAAAACTTGCTTAGTTTTTTCATACCAAGCTCTTGGAGCTTGTTTTAATCCATACAAAGCCTTTTTCAATTTAAACACATGATGTGGATATTTTTCATGTTCAAAACCGGGTGGTTGCTTAACATATACTTCCTCATTTAAGTAACCATTTAAAAAAGCACTTTTCACATCCATTTGATATAATTTAAATTGTCTAAAGCATGCATAGGCTAATAAAATTCTTATAGCTTCCAACCTTGCAACAGGGGCAAAGGTTTCTTCATAATCTATACCTTCCTGTTGATTATAGCCTTGAGCTGCCAATCTAGCCTTATTTCTAGTGATTATGCCATTTTCATCAAGTTTATTTTTGAAAATCCATTTTGTACCAATTATAGAAGCATCTTTAGGAGGTTTGACAAGATCCCATACCTGACACCTTTCGAATTGGTTTAATTCTTCCAACATGGCAATAGACCAATTTTCATCTTGAACTGCTTCTTTGGCATTCTTTGGTTCTATTTGTGAAAGAAATGCGGAGAATGCACAGTAATTCCTTGCTTTCCTTCTTGTGTTCATCCAAGTGTCAGGATCACCTATGATCAGATTTGGTGGATGATTTCTCACTATTCTAGATGGTTTAGGAAGTCTTGTTGTAGTCATTTGTTCGTTGGATTCAAACTGTGGTATGTCACACTCTGCATCAGTGTGTTCGTCTGATTTTTCTTCTAAATTGGACGGGTCTGACTGTCTATTTTTTGGTGTCTGCATGTCTGATTTTTCTACTAAAATGGATGGGTCAGGCTGTCTGATTTCAGGTGTATTTCCTTCTAATTCGAATTTTACTTAAGTCGTCTCGATTTCAACTATATTTCCTACCGATTCTGGACGGCTTAAATTCATCCAGATTTAGCAGTTTGGCTTCCACGACTCAAATTGTTATTTCCTGCAGAATCCTCATCTTTTGACAGATCATGGTTAACTTCATTAAATATTACATGTACTAATTCTTCAACCTTTGACTTGTCAAGATTATAAACCCCATATGCCTTACTATGTGCTGAATAACCAAGAAAAATAGCTTCAGTTGATTTTGCATCAAATTTTCCAAGATTACTATTAGTATTTAAAACAAAACATTTAGCACCAAACACTTTAAAATAATTAATATTAGGAATCCTTTTGTTTAGTAACTCATATGGTGTTTTTTTAATAAAATGGGTTTAATCAATACTCTATTTAGAATGTAACATGCAGTACTTACAGCCTCTGTCCAAAATCTTTTAGGCAGTTTACTTTCTTGAAGTAACGTTCTTGCAGTTTCTTGGAGAGTACGATTTTTGTGTTCCACTACACCATTTTGTTGTGGTGTTCTTGGTGCAAAAAATTCATGTGTAACACCTTTCTCACTGCAATATGGTATAAAGTCTTTTCCAAATTTCCCACCATGGTCACTCTGAATGCCAATCAGCTTGAGGCTGTGTTTTGTTTCAACATTCTTTATAAGCTTTTTAAATTCTGTAAAAGCTTGATCTTTAGTTTTCAAAAATAAAACCCATGTAAATCTTGAAAAATCATCATCAATAACAAAGGCATAATGATTATTTCCTAAGCTAGCATATCTCTCGGGTCCAAACAAATCAAGATGTAATAATTGAAGAGGTAAAGAAGTTGATACCTGATTTTTGCTGATAAAGGAATTTCTTACTTGCTTACCTAACTGACATGCATTACAAATCCCTGTCTTTTCATATTTTAGCTTGGGCAATCCTTTGACAAGGTTCTTGGTGGCTAGTTTGTTAATTAATTCCATATGCACATGTCCTAACCTTCTATGCCAAAGAATAGTTTGATCTTGAATAGCAGTTAGGCAAATATCTTCATTTTGATTTTCAAAATTAATTGTATAAATATTACCTTCCCTTTGAGCAATTAAAGGAACATTGTGAGAAGCATGAATAATAGCACATTTATCTTTTTCAAAAATTACTTTATGTCCACTATCCATTAGTTGACTTACACTAATTAAATTATATTTTAATCCTTCAACATAATGAACATTATCAATGAAAACCGTACCATTCCTAATTTTACCTTTACCGACAATTTGGCATGTGGTGTCATCTCCAAAGGTAACTGTTCCTCCCTTCTTAGTAGTTAATGAGATGAATTTAGCACTATCACCCGTCATGTGTCTAGAACACCCACTGTCTAGCACCCATTTATGTGATGGTACTTTAGCTTTAAAACACACCTACAAAACAAAGAAATAGCTCATCGTTTTGGTACCCAAATCTATTTGGGTCCGGTATTGTTAGTAGCAATTAAATCTCTTTTCTTTACCCAAACTTTTTTTATTTTAATTTTGTTACAGTTTGTATCAAAATGTCCTTTTAAACCACAATTTTTGCAAGTAACAAAAGGTGAGCAATAAAGAGGCTTGTTCCTTGGTTTATTATTTATTACTCTAATTTTATTAGTAGTGCTTGTAATGTTCTTAACAGGATTGTATCTAATTCCTTGTTTATCTAGACTTGACCTTTGAGCACCTAACATTATATTTAAATTCTCTTCCCCTTGAACAAATTTTGCAAGATCCTTTTTCAATGAAATTATTTCTTCCTCATTATTATTTTGCATTTTTAATATTTTTCCATCATTAAAAGCATCAATACAAATATCTCTCATTTTCAAACTTTCTTTTAAAACATTATTTTCCTTTTTAAGATCATTAAATTCTTCATTTAATTTGTTTACGATTATTATATAGAATTTTATTATAGTTATCAAGATAATCAATTTTAGCATTTAACTTAGATACTTCACTTGATGTGCAATCTTTAACTATTTCTTATTTTTCTTCAATTAATGTTTCTACCTCTTTCATTAAATCATTTATCCAATTTTTTAAATGAGCATTTTTCTCTTTAATACGAATATTTTCATTCTTTAAAACTAGATAATCAGAAATAGTAATATCACCAAGTTCAGAGTTTACCTCGGATGATTCTTGATTGCATAATCCAGTGAAACACAGTTGAGAAGTTTCATCTTCTAGTTTCGTTTCGAACTTACTCACTGGAGTTGAGCTACCTTTTTTATTTTTCCTTTGTTTCTTCATTTGAAGTAGTCTCTCGAGTTTTCTTGAGAGAATTTCAATTTCTTCATTAAAATCTTCGTTATCACTTTCTTTGTTGCTCTCGACTTGAAGTGCCAATGTTTTATTTATTGGTGCTTCATCCTCTTCATCATACCTCTTGAGTTGATTTTCAAATTCTTCAAGCTCTCCAAATAAAGTGAGAGTTTCCATCGTACTAATTGTTGGTGAGTCTTGGAGAGTTGTGACTTTCGGTGCAAACCGTTTGGGCATGACTCTTAGCAGCTTTCTATTTATCTCCCTTTGATCAATTTTCCGGCCAAGCATACTTATAGAGTTCATTAGAGTGAGAAATCTCCCTTGAGCTTCATTAATTGTTTCATCCTTTTCTAACTTGAATAACTCATAGTCTTGCATTAGCATACTTAACTTCACCTCTTTTACTTTGGATGTACCTTCGTGGCTTGTCATGATAGTATCCCACATTTCTTTTGTTGTGTTGCACGATGATACTTTATCAATTTCAGCTTGAACCATTCCGCTTAGCAAGGTGTTCATGGCTCTTGAGTTGTAAGAAAACATGTAGCTTTCACTTTCATCCATGTCCGTGAGAGTCTTGAGTCTACCATCATCATGTTTAGGAATAACAGGTCCATTTTCAACTACCCACCATTCCCATGGGTCTCTTTTAAGAAAAATCTTCATTCTGAACTTCCAAAAGTTGAAGTTTTCACTTCCAAACAATAACGGTGACCTACTTGTGGACTGACCTTCTTGAAAGTTTAGGTGTGCCATAGGATCTTTCCCTACGACTTGCAAAGATCAATATTAGTAGAGCCTCGCTCTGATACCAAATGAAATTCTGTAATTAAGCACATCTAGAGGGGGGTGAATAGGTGTAAATACTTAGAAGTGATCTACAGTGGGCCAATTTTCAAAGTTTACTATAGCAGGCTATAATCGAACGGTCTAACCCTATCCGTATTAGTTATATTCTTCGTCTATTATAAACGGACAGCTAATACCTGTCCGTATTAGTGTAAAAATTTTTTGACGTAAACAAAATCTACAGAATATAGAAGCTAAAAACAGAAGCAAAACAACAGTAAATCACACCGAGATTTTTTACGTGGTTCGGCCCCTATCCTCTAGTCTAATAGCCTAATCCACGTCCAATCCCAACTAGGATTGGAGACTCACTTTATTAAAATAATACTCAGCAATTACAAAGTAAATAAAACTCCCTATTACAACGACAATCGATTGGACACCTCTGCCCCCTTTGCACCTCTGCAACACCTCTCACCTCTGAGACTTTGATAACTTCGTTGAACAGACTGAGTATTACTAAAATAAAAATCCCAAGCCAATCCTAGACTTGTACTACTATGTTTACAATAGATATTGAAATAAAGGATATAAGAACACTGTAAACCAAGACTAAAAGAATGATATGATAATTTGTATCTTGGATAGCTTGAAGAATTTCTGTTCAGTAGTCTTCTTTTCCCAATGCCGAGCAGAGCAGTATATATATAAAGAAGATAGCAACGGCTATGTAACGTTCCAATCCCCCCTGCAACGGCTAGTATTTTTTGATTGAAATAGGAGATCAACGTTACCAATGACAACCTTAGTAGATAAGAAATACAAATTTATATGAAGAAGTCAATTAAAAATCAAATACTAGTTGAAAGAGTCCTATTAGCAATTAGCAAGATCCCTTAAAAATGGCAACTCTTGTTTTAGCATGTGACAAAATAATGACTCCATCAACTTTAAATAAGAATCCTTAATAAAACCAATTCCTAAAAAATCTCCCAAATACGTATAAATTGGTAGCTCAATATATATATATATATATATATATATATATATATATATATATATATATTGGAAGGATATAACCCCACAATTAAATATGAGAAATTTAAGGAATATTAAACAGATTTTCAATCTCCTTAAAATACTCCAATTTGAATTAGTCTTCAAAGCAAATCGATTGGATATATATTACATATAAAACTTAAAGCATGTGACAAAAATAACAACTTGTTTTACTCATTCCAATATCGCAAAGAATTTGCGTGAGCTAGGAAACAAAGTGATTACTCCATGCAATAACCCTTGCAAACTATTATATATTATATAATTAATATTTGAATAACATGGCCCAATGTGATTAATCCATGCAATAACCCATGCAAACTATTATTTATTATATAATTAATATGCATAAAAATATTTGAATAACATGACTCAATTAAAGAATAAGTCAATATAAAATCAATTAATCCCATATAAATATTGTCATCATTAAAATCACAAAGTATATAAACCAATAGTATTTGAACCATAATTTGTTATGGGGTCATTGAGCTATAATTTATTTTGTTCGTAAAATAATTTTGATATTCGTTACATAACAAGATTTGACAGTACTGATACATGCAATCAAAATCTAATGTATCAAACGACAACATATAATGTCGTTGTTAATCGACAACTTTCGTTGCTCTCGAAAAATAATCATCGTCGAACTGTGTCGTTGCTAACTGATAATAATTATCCGTAACAAAATCAACGACAACGAATAATTTCGTTGCAAACTAATATATGATTAGTTTATTTTGCACATTTAGCAACAAATATTATTACCAAAAAGTATACAATCAGCAATGAAAATCAGTTAAGGCTACAATTTTCATACTGTTTAGCAACGACAAACATCGTTGGCAAATGTGTATTAAACACAATGAATTTCATCTTCGTTGACAAAGAAAATAAAGGTTTTTTTCGTTGCCAACTAGGTGGATTTTGCAATGAAATTTGTTTTCAGTAACAATTTCTTTCGTTCTTAGATAATTAGCAACGCTCATTGCGCGGATGGTCCAACGACCGAAAAATCTTTGCAAATGGCTTTTGATAACAAAATTTCGCAACTTTAGCAATGAAAAACGTTTGTTGCAGAATCACAAATTTTTTGAAGTGAATTTGTAATTGTTTGAATATCATTTTAATAAAAGGAATCTCCAATACCAATTGGTATTGGACATGAATTAGGGTCTAACTACGTAAAAATCTTGGGGTGTTTATTGTTTTGTCATTCCGCATTTGAATATCTATCATACACATCTGCATATATTATTTTTGTCATACTCTTGTGAATTAACACTAATCCAGACACCTAAGCAGACATGACATCCCATATGAATAATAATTGAAGTAGAACTTAAGAAAACAGACACCAAAATTGTAAGGCCCCGAATTTTATGAAATAAAAGTATTCAATTTTTCTTATAATTACTATTCAGTAAATGGTTAAAGTGATAAAAGTTAAAGTTAAGGGTGATATATATAATTTTTTTCAAAATAAGCAAGTGGTTATAAAATATTCATTATTGTTTGGGAATATTCGTTTGGTCGTGGAATATTCTTTTCGTTGGTGAATATTAAATGCGACCAGCAAATGACCATTTATGGGCCCCATAACAGATAACCGCATTTGGATGAAGAAAATGACAAAAGGGAGTTTTTATAAATAACAACGTAATTGTTACCGTTAACACTGTTGGAATACCCGGTGGGTAAAGTAAAGTAATACGCGTTGTTGCACAGTAGCACACGGTATTGCATAGTATTTTTGAATTATTGACTCTTACGTAAGAAGGCACTACTCAATAATTGTTACGGTAATTACTGTTCAATATTTTATTTTATTAATTCAATAATTGCTGCGTTGATATTTTATATTACTTTGTTGTTTTAATAATTGTCACTACGGTATTTTCCATTATCGAAGCAATAATTCATATTATCTGAATAATATTATTAGAAAATATTATTGGCAATGTCTAGAAAGTTCTGTCTAAGGAGAGGTTTGGTCACCTAATTGCGCTCCAGTAAGGAGAAATCTTTATTGGAAAGCCCCCTCTTTCTTGGGAACTGTCTGGTTGTCATTATTGTGATTCTGTAATATTATTTGTGAATAATTGATTATTGATTAATATGATAAGGAAAATATTCATTTTATGTGGATATAGATGGAGAAAATTTTTAAAGTGACAATTGTTGAAAATTAATATTTTATCTTTTTTTGATAAAATAATTCGTTTAAATATATTATTTTAATAATATATTAACGGTGATATTTTTATAATGAATGTGCGATATGTGAGTATATGAGAAGGAAGAGTATTTTTGTGGCATTAAATGATTAACACATGTTTTGTGTGTCGGTGGACCCCATTTCTTGACTGAAATTTGATTATAGCCTGTAAAATCGCCCATTTGTGAATTTCGGTCAATTTATGTTTGGAATTTGGAAAAACATTCTTCTGCAAAGTTGTAGAGAATTGAATTTCCTATAAAAACACTCGAGATTCGAATTTTCTGACAAAAGAACTATTTATTATGAATTATTGAAGTTTCGAAGCTCCGAAATAATTAATTTTTGAAAGTTTAAAATAATTTAAATAAGAAAAACGTTTTTTGTGTTTGGTGGGCATCTTTAACATGTGTTAGGATGGCTGAGTTCAGATTCATGGAAGCGTAAAAAGATGTGGAAAATAATTAATAATAATTTATTAAATTTTCTGCTTTGGTGTTCTAAGCATTTTCCTATAAATAGAGAGCTTAGGTTAAAATTGAAAATCACACCAGAAACTGAAGTTTTCTCTCTCTATATTATCGAGCGTATTCTTGTGAGTATTTTGAGTATACTTTGAGTATTGCTATCTGATTGTTCGTTCGTTCAAATAAGTTATTCTAGTCGTAATCTTTTCTTTTGAGGTAAGGGATAGTAAAGGGATTTTTAAGGGTGATTATGTTTTTCAGTTTTGTATTTTTCGAACCTTCAAAAATTCTGGAAAAATTTAAAATGATATTTTGATGAGTTTTAGATAGATTGTGTCCAAAAATGGCGATTTTGGATGTATAGATTAGGAGTTATGGATTTTATGAGAAAAGACTATTTTAAAAGTAACTATTTATAACTCCTTGTGATTAACTCCAAAATTGATGAAATTTGTATTGGGAGTACATCTATATAATATCAAGATATCTTAGTATTAATTTCAGAATTTTTGGACAAAAGTACAATTTATGATAAATATTTAAATATTCTTGGTTTTGGCCATGTGAAAAATAGTAAATGAATTTTAAAAATTCGAGAAAAATATATATTCAATATGGGACTATATTCTTCTAAATCCCGGAAAATAAATATTTTTAGAACTGATTTGGTATTTTTCATGAAAATATTCTAGTTATGATTAAATGAATTAAATATGTTATGTGGAGTAAGAAAATTGGAAAATAGGATTTTATGGCTTAAGAATCCTATATGAGGTATATCTGATTTTTGATGAGGATTTTGGTTATTTGTGATGAAATCTTATTAGTTTGGCATTTTAAGATGATTAAATGCATTTATTAGAAAAGTGTAAACAATTTAAATAAATTATTTATAAGTTTAAGAAATGATTAAAATATTGTGGTAGTATTAATAATATTAGATTATGAGATTATTAAGTGATTTATAACATTTTGATTAAGGTGTTATGAGATCATTGATTTATAAATCTTCTTTGTTGAGATTAAATCTATATGTTTTGATTATATTATTTTTATATAACATTCTTATAACCCTAATGATGATATTTCTCTTTGACTTGAGTGTAAAGATGAGTAGATTATTGGTATGATCGTGACTATAGGTTCTCTTTGGCCAAGATGGTGCAAAAGTTGAATTGTTGGTGGTATGATTATGACCATTGAATTTACAATTGAATATTTTTAGCTTAAGTGCAAAGGTGAATTGATCAACATGGTTATAATTATTGTTATATAACTTCCGAAATGATTATGTATTTCTTTGATATATGAATATCTTTGGCTCGTGGTGTGCAAAAGATGACTTGTTGATGAATATCTTGCTTTGTAGTCTGAAAGATGAATTATTGTTGAATATCTTTGGCCCGTAGTCTAAAAGATGACTGTTGTTGAATATCTTTTGGCTCAGTGCAAAGATGACTTGTTGTTGAATATCTTTGGCATGTAGTGCAAAGATGAATGATGATGAATATCTTTGGTAGTGGTGCAAAG
Source organism: Panax quinquefolius (assembly GCA_020205615.1). Taxonomy (NCBI): domain Eukaryota; kingdom Viridiplantae; phylum Streptophyta; class Magnoliopsida; order Apiales; family Araliaceae; genus Panax; species Panax quinquefolius. Next base: position 131,278 of record JAINUW010000677.1, on the reverse strand, counting down.
ATGAATTTATTAGTATGATTATGAGCGAGGAACTGTGATTTGGTATAACCATGATCTTTGATGTTTCGTAAAAAGGCAATTGATGAAATTATCTTCGTCCCGATAAGAAGAGGAATTTAGAACTACAATTATGATTAAGAGTTATACATGTGATTGTGGATGAGAATTGTTGATTGATGTTACAGGATAAAACATTCTTTGGTGGACTTTTAACATGGAGAAGATAATAGATTTTATGGTCTATTTGACTCTTCTAATGGATTTCTCGTTCCGCTGCAACTATGGTTGAAAAGTTTTATCATCTACCATATGTTCTAAATCTCTAATTTATTACTGATGAAGACTATTGATAATTTATTTTATCTTTAGTCATAATATTCTTTACTGAGCTAGTTGTGCTCACCCTTTTGTTTCACAATTCCTTTCAGGTAATAAAAATGTAGCTGGGTCGAGCGGGGGATAGCGAGGGAATAGAATGTTGAGGGTGAGGTGAATTTAACTTGGAAAGGTGTTTTGCCACTATCATACAAGATGTCTAATGATATACAACCTCGTGTCATCATAAGACATGGTTGTGCTCATCCACTTGCTGAGTATATTTACAAGCACTACCTATATAATCTTGGTGTTTGTTTGGAGTATAATACCCAATTAGAGACAAAGGAGATAATGATATGTCAAGAGAAGACTCACCATTGGGAAGAATATGATATAATCTTCTCGTTTTTCTTTGGGGTCTATTAGGTCAACCAAGGATAATTACGCGGCCATATGATATCTACCATAACCTAAAAGCATGGCCTCCCATATATGAAGGTTTCCTTGAGCACTTCCCAAAGATTCTAATTTCTAAAACAGCTTTTGACTATACCTTTATGTAAGGTGTCATTGTGACGTCTTCTGATTGGTATATATTTGTATCCAAACTCACAAAGATATATGTGTTGTTGTATTTTGCACGACAATTGTTGTAATAAAGTTGTAGTTATTTTCCGTACCATATATTTGGCGACTCAGAATGGGTTGGATGGAATGGACCTATTTTGGGGTCGTTACAAAAATAGACATGTCTTACCTGTCTGAATTCATTCTAAAACAGAAAATTTTAAAATTGTAATTGATATATAATTGGTTTGAGAATCAACACCTATTCAACTCCCTTCTAGGTGTGCACATACACACAATTATAATGTGTGCACTTAACTAGTAATTATTAACCAAGTTTCATTTTATTTACTAAATTAAAAAATTTTATGTCAATTTTGAGTTTTGAAATGATTTAATATGACTTAAAAAAGTTAATAATAATCTTATATTTTTTAAATAAAGAGTATTTAATAATTATTATTATTTCTAGTATGCACGTACACACGCGGTGCACACGATAATTTTTTATTGATAAATATGTTTGAAATTTAAATTTTAACTATTAATAAGAACTGGAATATGAAGGCTGAAAAGGGAAAATGACAGTTGTAGAGATAAAAAGGATTGAAATAACTGTTAATAATTTAAAATTACAATTATAATGTATTACACACTTACCCCAATCTTAACCGCTTTTCATTCTCTTCCCCTTTATAATAAAGGTAGATAATATTAAGATTGAACATTCAATTATAACCAAAATGAATTTGTGAATTCAATTACAATAGGATGTCGAAATGAAGCTGTTTTGGGTAATCGAACCAAGATCAAAATACTAAAATATCAAAAATACCAAATATCGGTATACTTGATTTGCTATCAACAAGCTATTTCGGGGAATAACAAAACTAAATAAAATTTTTAATTATTTTTTTATTTCTTAAATTGTTATTCAGGTTAACTGAGTAAGTCAATTTACAAATTGTTATTATACCCGAATATTGGAATATTATTTTAATTTTACAGAATGACCAAATAACTAAATGCCCAAATTATTTTGGTTAAAAAAATACAATTCAATTATGTTACTTGATTTTAAGTCCCATGTTTGTGTTAAAAATTGGACAGAAAAATAACTTGAAACAGGTGACTATTTAATATCATTTCTAACCAAATGACATAATTCCTACCATTTGTGATTTAAAATTTGTGAACAAAATTAATCTTTATTTTTTTTTAAATGATCGATATATTCTATATAGATAGAACCCATTTTGAATTTGGACGGAAAAATACAAAGACGATTCAGATTCAAGGAAATGGTGGTGGGGGAGGGAAGAGAAGAGAGAAAAAATAAAAGTAAAATTGTTGAAACGAAAAGAGAAAAGATTTCGTCCGGACAATTACTAGTCCATCTATATTCACACACTATTGAGAATAAAATTACTTTGTTATTAATTTTATTCAACAATTTAAATAATTTTAAAAATAAAATAAACATAATACGTGATTATTTTAAATTATCTATAAATAATTTCACTCTAAATAAACATCTGACTAAACTTATTAAATCCACAGGAGCAGTAGGCTAGAGATTATAAACTTGCATAACAAAGATCCTACGGCTAGAGTTACCGTTAGATATGAGAGCTTTCGATTCACATTATTTGAATTTTATGTGTGTGTGAGAGGGATCCTACTGGCTCTTGAATTTGAATTTCATGTGCAGAGGCTTTCAATTCACATTATTTGAATTTCATGCGTGTGTGAGAGAGGGAGAGAGTTCCTACTAGCTTTTGAATAATTTGTGTACAAAATCCATTTTCACCCAAATCTCAGATATTCTTCGTTCTCTCATCTCCTATTTTTCTCGTCTCCGAATCTCAGATCTTGGGGTCCCAATTTCTTCTTCTTCTTCCCTTTCTTCATCTCTTGGCTTTACATCCCAGAACAAAATCACGACTTTCACCTTCGTTTTAACCTTTGCTTGTAGTTAATTAGGAATCTATGGTTTGGAAATAGTTCGGGAGCTGCGTACAGAGTCTTCTCCACATGGATTTGGAAATCTAGGGTTGTCTCTTTTGTTTTACTTCTGTCTATAGAAGTAGAAAAGGTCATTGTTGGGAACTTCGAAGGGTGTATTGGAGATCGCAAAGTTCGCTGTATATGTAACGGTTCCCATTGGTCTTATGTATTTCTTCGACAACAACACTCAGAATCTTCAGAAATTCATGGGCGCTGTATGTATATGTTTCTCAATAGAATATCATTCTGAAAATCTTCATTTCTACTTTATAGTTTCATAGATTTTCCTAAATTTTGTTTGGCTATTCTCGTTCAGTACTGATGGCTTATGTGCGTGTATATGTATGTAATCTATAATAAATGTGTTGTTCATATAAACTTTGTCTGATTGAATGTTTGATTCATTATCACTGCTTTCAATGTTGGCTTAAAAGCAGCTTGTTATTTTGCAATTTAATTTCGAGAATTGCCTTATGAATAGGATCTCTGCTTTACTGTAGACACTTGATATCTTATTCTGCTAATTCTAGGGTTTACGACCAAAAAATCTTTGCATTCGTATGCTATCTATTGGAGATCACAAAGTTTGTTGTGTATGTAACAGTTCCAATTGGTCTTATGTATTTCTTTGGCAACAACACTCAGAATCTTCAGAAATTTATGGGTGCTGTATGTATACGTTTCTCTATAGAATATCGTTCTGAAAATCTTCATTTCTAATTTTCTACTTTATAGTTTCATAGATTTTCCTAAATTTTGTTTGGCTGTTCTAGTTCAGTACAGATGGCTTATGTGCGTGTTATCTATAAATGTGTTGTTCATATAAACTTTTTTTGATTTGTTAACTATTCGATATATCATATACGAATGTTGTGATGCAATTTCCTTTAACATCTTAGAAGAGATTTTATTATGTGAAAAATTCTTAAATTCATGATTTTGCAGCGTTTTCAAAGGGATATTGTTCGTGGGGTTGAAGGTTTTGTTTCAGCAAGCAAAAAGCAACTGGAAATAGGTGAGTGTGGTTCTGCTTCTTCAGATATGTTTCTTATAAATCATTGATGAAATTTTTTACCCTGATTTTTTTAGCTAGAAAGTTGGCTGAAAACTGTTGCAAATATGGGACTGAGACTCAAAGTGGTGGTTCTCCACTTGCAAGAGCTGCTCTTCAATTTGGTACTGCACATGGTTCAATAGAAAATGAAAAGAAAACTATGCTCGGAATTTTTGTTGATCAGGCTATATTCCTTCTTGTTTCATGTATGTGAGAAACAATGTTGATCTTGCACTGTCATAATATAGTTTAGGAGGAGCCATTGCTTGAAACAAAAAATATTTGTCATTTGCTTTGATGTAATTTTACGAGCCAACCTAGAAATTAACATGTCAGCCATTGCTTGAAACTAAAATTTTTTGCCATTTACTTTGATATAATTTAAGGAGCTAACTTAGAAATTAACATGTCTAGTGTTATGTTGCTCAAATAGTAAAATTTCTTGAAGTATCATATGATCTGTGGACGTTGCTTAATACTTATGCTAGTGAGTCAGTAACAAGTTCCAAAACTGCATGTCAATATCTATTTGTGTCCCACCCCACGTACCTAGCACCCAAGGTGTGTTTCCTCTTTCTCGTTTAGGTTGCACCTTGTCACAAGCATTGTCAAGAACACAAAGGGGTGCCAGGAAAACTCTTTCCATTGTGAGATAAAAGTAAAATAAAAGTGATGCCCATTGTTCTATCGAGATAAAGACTGGAGAATTAACCGAGAGAAATAGTCAGAGTATGGACAATCCCTGAGAGCTATTTTAACGAGCAGAACTGCACTAGGATTCAGTGAGGGTAAATGTTTAAAAACAAAAAAAATCTCCAATGTGATTATCTGTTTTTGGATGGGTACTTGGCTTCTCCATTTGTGAACGAGTTGGTTGATCTTGAAAAGATCTACATCAGTGTGAGTCAAATGTTCAACAATAAGGTGGATTAGATTGCCTAAGATATGATCCAAAAAAAATACAGAAAATTGGAATAGATTGGATACCGTATGGAGAGTATCTCCATTATTTGGTCTGTGATCTCCATTATTTGGTCTGGGCACTTTCAACGGGGGGAGAGTGTTTATTAATTTGTTTGAGAACTTGTAGTGTCCAGTCTTAGAGTATCATGCCTCCTAACTTGAAAATATGTGTGTATCCTTGTAGGTTTCTGAGCCACTACGGTTATCAATAACAGGAGCTCCATTGGAGGATGCTCATCACTTGACTCATCGTAATGAGAGACTCCGGCAAGAGGTTGAAGCTCAGGTATTATTGAAGTCAATTCGGGTGTATTTTGTGTTGCGTTAAGTTTATTGAGTTGTTTCTCTCTTCTTATTTCTAATTATTCTTTCAATAGACAGCTGAAGTAATTAGGCATCAAGCAAGATGCAAAGATCCTTCTGTAAACAGTGTCATAAAACTTAAAAGTGCAGAAGCAAGAATGACCGAGCAGAGAGCTTCTATGGCAGTACTTCAGAGAGAAGCAACTGCTGCTATGTTGTCAGTGGAAGGATCAGCAGCAACAGGTGACTTTCCAAAAGCTTCTTACCATGGTATTAAAATCTAGTCATAGATTTATGTATTCTTGTGGGCAGTATAATGCTGAAGCTGAGTTTGTGCGATCCGGGTGCTTGCATGAGCACGCACTCCTTGCTGCTTACCTGCTGTGGACTTGCATGCTGTTGTGTGCTAGATGCAGCATCTGCTGGCTTACTGGCATACGTGACTGCTCTGCTGGGCGCCAATGGACGAATGAGCCAATCTTGGGTTTGATTGGCATTCTTGGCTCGTCACAGGGCTGCCATACATCATGGCATGTATGTGCAGCCGACCTGTTTGACAATTCCACTCAGGTTCATTGCTTCCCACAGGAGCCTATCGTAGCCATATCTTAAGTGGAAAATATCAGTAATGTCTTCATAGTGCTCACTTTTAGGCAGAAATATGTCAATTTTAGTTCATGTCTATTGCAAAAATTTACTTTTTTGTGTAAACTTTACTAAAAGATTTCCGGAATGAATTACTCTTGTCCGCTTGGGATATTGGTTTTCTTTTTGATTCATAATATATCACTGATTTCAATGTTGGCTTAAAAGCATCTTGTCGTTTTGCAATTTAATTTCGAGAATTGCCTTGTGACTAGGACTGCTTTACCGTAGATACTTGATAATACTATGCTAATTCTAGGTTCAAAATGAAGTGTTTCACAATTATAGTTTATGAGACATTATAATATTTGCTCGTGATTTACAATTATCGGTATGTGTTGAAATTTGGTTTTGAAGATTGTGTTTTTGTTGCCAGTAGTCTTGTTGATATGTATGGAAAGTGTGGTGTTATAAATGATGCGGGGAAGGTGTTTGATCGTATGTTTCAGAGAAACATAGTGACATGGAATTCAATGATTTTGAGTTATGTTCAAAATGGTTTGATGGAGGAAGCAGTTGTGGTCTTTTATGATATGAGGATGGAAGGAATAGAACCCACTCATGTTACATTTTGGGTACTTCCATAATAAATTTTTATTCAAAGGTTGGTTTGATCAAGGATGCTGAGCTAGTCTTTAGTAGGATGCTTGAGAAAGATGTGGTTACTTGGAATTTGCTAATATCATGTTATATGTCCACCATGATCAGGCTGAGAGTGCGATTCGTTTGTGCCATTTAATGAGGCTAGAAAACTTTAGGTTCGACTCTGTTACATTGGCATCTATATTGTCAGCTTCAGCTGATATGAACAGCCTTCACTTGGCAGAGTAGCGCACTGTTATTGTTATGCCATGCCCATGACACAGGTTACATAAAGAAATTATATAGAAATAGAATTAATGTATTTTTCATCTCCAATAAATCGTTAATACTGATTATGATACCATTTGCTGGATTCTTCTGGCATTTTTTGGGATAATGACAGTTTGACATCTCTTCTGGCTATGGAGCTAAAAGCTTATCTTTTCGTGTTGTTGAGTGATGATGGCCTTTATAGCTGCCCTCCTTGTGATCCACATTAAAAGCTGCTCCATACATATGTAAAAGAAAGACATCAAGGAGTAATTGCATTTGGTGATAAATCGAGGATGGGCCGAGGGGGAAGAATGGATGCTAAAGTAAATCTATGTCATTTGGTGGTACCCCAGTTGTCATTGCCAGGTATAAATCTACGTCATGCACTCTTCTAGCCTTGGTGGTACCCCAGTACCATTCTCTCACAGTCTTATATGTTCAGCCAACATAGCCTTGTTGGTGTTTTCCCCCTTTTTGTTTGGTGCTGCATTTAATTAGTTAACTTCTTGTTATTGATTAATAAGGCTTACTCCGTGCACTCACTAGTTCATTTAGATAGCTTGATAATCTGTAAATGTCGTTCTTATTCATTTTACGTAGTGGCATTTTATAAAATGCATGGTACAGAAATCTGAAAGTTACTATCATATAATGAAGACTTCAACATATGCTCTAGCATTGTGAAGTTACTTTCTCATCTATATATTAGGAAAAATTTGGTTTTCTTTCTCTGTTTACGTTCTTAATATGTTTCCATCATTTGTAAGCGGCTTTGCCACTGATAACATCATAAAGGTACTAAGCGGAGAACGTATTGGTACTCTCTTTCATCAAAATGCGAGTTCATGGATTTCACTCATTGAAGTTGGTGCACGTGAAATGGCTATTGCAGCACGGGATTGTTCCAGAAGGCTTCAGGTTAATGCCATCACATCCATAGATATCTCACAACTTGGAATGCATGTACCAATATGACTCTTTAAAGACGAAGCTTATTACTTTGAAACTTCTGCTCAGCTTGATCTTTAACATGTAGGGAAAATGTTGACTTTATAAGCTAATAAAATTGCTTTGTGCCTTCAGAAGACAGAAGGAAAATTTTGTTGGTTGTAGCTGATGCACTAGAGGCAAATGAAAGTTCAATCTCGGATGAGAATGAAGCAGATGTTAATGCTGCACAGGAAGCAGGATGTGATGAGTCATTAATAGATTGTTTGGCCTTGAAACCTGGCAAGGCAAGTAATTGCTTATTAGTTGCTGGAATTCTCATGTTTTATCAGCAACTTTTTTGTTGTTTTTTAACTTCATAACCCAAATGGTTTCAATAATATACTAACCCCCTCAACACAAAAAAAAAACAACAAACAAAAACAAAAACGAAGCATAGATACTTGAGAATTCGAGAATATTTGATAGAGTTGATTGGATACTAGCATACTGTAGATCTCAGCTCTAGCAAATTCTGTTCGCACACTTGCAAATATGGAAGAACCAATAGGCCGAATATTAAAGAAAACAGAGATAAGGAATTAATTTCCATGGAATTGATTTGTTTTTGAACTGGAAAGGATTTGGATAGTTCCAAGTATATAACATGTTGTGGTTAACTGATTTGCATCATGAAATATTAGAATTTGAAGCAGATGTGCATTATAGTTTTTTATTATAACATGAAAATGGTAAGACACATCCACTAACTTTGTTTACATTCAACTTTCAGAGTGACTCATTTTAGTTTATGTACCTATTTTGCTCAAATATATACCATACCATATGCACTGTGTTTTCTCTATGATCTTAATCGGTTTCCTTGATCTTTATTATGTGAATTATAGTTAGTTTGGGATTGCAATTATTTCTTTATATGAACATTTTTTATTTGGGAAATGGACAGTTAGTTTGTCCGTCTTAACCATTTACTTGTACATTCGAAGTAAATGCATTAATTCTTCATATGATTTTCCCCAGACCCTGGACCACAAACGCCATTGAAGTAGTTCCGCTACTCTATACATTGATTTTTTTTGTAATCCTTAGTTCCTTACAATTATTGCAAATTTTCTTTGCTCATCTTTGATGTTTGATGTTTGAAGTTTGAACCAAATAATGATTAGTTGCCTACTTGCTCTTGTAGACTATTTTAAAACGGCAGGGGAATTTATCTTCATGATCATGGGCAAGCAGTACAAAAATAATTTAGGTGGTTCAATCCCAGTTTTAATTAATCCTGTAAGTTGTGCACATCATTTGATATTTAATATTTATGTTGTAACAATTACTGGAATAAGTGAACGATTCCTCAGCTTGACATTTGAAAGTTACATTTCAGTTGAACTGGATTGAAACTGTAAAGGAGATTGAAGAACTGTCCCTAGGTGATGCTGAGGTAATATATTGTTGTATCATTACAATGAAATTCTTTTTATCATTTGCAAAAGACTAGGTATCTTGTCTCTCCAAACTAAGGAGAGAAGCCTAAATAAAAGCCAAAATAAAAGCGAAACTAAGGAGAGAAGCCTAAATACTATCCAAACTAAGGAGAGAAGACCAAATAAAAGCCAAGCTTCTATAACATTTCGATTTTTTCTGTCTCCTGGGTTCTGCCTGTTCTGGTGTTTTTTTTTTGGTTCAAAATAAATAATAGTATCATAGAACATGTTTTATCTAAAAACAAGTAAATATCAATAATAATAATCAAATCAATTTATATTTTGTACCTGAATTTCAAGTCAAAGTTGGTGAGGCATGATTGGCCAGTAGTACTCGTGATAAATTTGTACTCTAAAAATTCTCCTTTTGTAAATGAAGGTGTGGACGAGACCATCCATAGGGCAGGCAAATCCACTAGGTGGCGACTTTCTGCTTGTCAGCATAGAAGGGCATAATGTTCTTGATGTCATATTTACATCTCCTATTGTAAAACCTTGGTATAGTTTTTACTTCCATGTCATTTTATCTTAGATCTTGTTGCCCATGTTTCCGAATATTTATTAGGGATCCTTCCTTGCAGCTGATGTAGCAGAAAGCCTTGCTAAAATCCCGTTAGTTCATATCTTTGTTAATTGTTTCTCCCCTCTGATTTATAATCCTTTTTTTTTGTATGTGCTTAATATGTACATATTAAATAAAATCTTCGAGGAATAAGCTTCTATAGATTACTAATTATTTCACTTCATTTTCCTACCTGATAATTTTAAAATAAAAGATGCATCACATAAGTGAAACAAATGACTTGGATTAGTCTGCAGAAACAAAGAAACTACTTAGGTAGCACCTACAAGGCCTGGTCGATAGGTTGCAGGCTGTCCTGAATTGTTACAGTGGACTATTCATCAAATAATATATGATAAGGTTAAAGAAACTAAATTATTGATTTATGGAGGAATTTTAATGTCTGTTACATGTATGCCTGATAAATGCTGCTATTTCTTTTCCTTTTGATTACTTGGTAATTGCAGATCCACAGTAGTGATTGCAACAGACGATGGGGTGCACATTGTTGATAATACAATAAAGAGTGAGGTAAGTAGACTTCAATAGCAACGGAGCTGTAAGACAGACTACTGAACCTGTGGTGGTTCATGCAGGTAACAAATGCATTCTTATTAGAACTATATGTAAAGTATGTCTTTAATGTGTATTAGCTTAGGTTTAGATGCTAAATTCTGAACATCTTTTTTAAATATCTGTTTTGCAGCTGAGCAATCAACTCGGATTAAAAAGTGCTGATTTAAAAGATCATCCTGAAATTTTAAAACACATTTAACAATTGAAAGGCATTCCTTCTTTATAGTAGGATAATTTAAAGAGGGTCCTTTCCAAGTTCCTGAAGTAAAGCGGACTAAATCTTCTCTTTTACTGTTAGGATTAAATTGTTTTAGAATCCCACCATATCCTGTGTCAGAAGCATCAGTTTGAACAATCTTTTTCCAATCAGGATTTGGGAGGGAAAGACAAGGTATCTGTTTAACCTTGGTTTTGATTTTTATTACTGCTTCAGTGTGTTCATTAGTCCAAGGTAAAGGATTTTTCCGTAATCGAGCATACAGAATAGCAGTATCTTGGGAAAGATTCGGGTAAAAATCACGAATATAATTAAGACTTCCCAAAAATCTTTGCAGTTGGTTAATACCTTTAATTTCGTTTGGAAGTTTGGATGCAAATTCGATGCATCTGTCAATTGGAATTATAGTTCCATTGAAAATATTATGTCCAAGAAATTTGATTTTAGTTTGGAAAAGTTTCATTTTAGGGGCCGAAACTACCAAACCATTTTTTATGATAACATTTTTGAAAATATTTAAATGTTTAATATCTTTGGTCTATGGATGAAGAGAAAATTAAAACATCATCAATATAACAGATAATAAATTCAGTAAAGGGATTAAAAATATCATTCATGATATGTTGAAATTCAGAAGGTCCATTTTTGACACCAAATGGAAGAACATTCCATTCATAATGTCCAAAGGGTATTGTAAAAGCAGTTTTATAAGTATCCTGTTCTCTAATTTGTATCTGCCAAAATTCTGATTTCATGTCAAATTTAGAGAAAATATTGGCATCATGGAGTCTGTCAAGAAGGTCCTTTTTATTCGGGATTGGATATCTAATCCATTGAAGAGCTTCATTAAGCGGTTTATTAATAACGAGTCTAGGAGTTTCTCGTTCAATTTCTGAATTTTTATTGACATAAAAAGTCGTATAACTCGTGGAGAAGTACTAGGTTTTATCAATTTTTTTCTTTAAGGACTCAATTTCGGTTTTACAAAGAAGTAAATATTCCTTTTCATTTGGCTAGAGTCGAGACTTAGTAGGAATATTTTTCTCATTAATCGTCGAGGGACATAAGGAAGAGAAATAATATGCTTCTTCCTGTTCCAGAAAGCATTTGGAACATCACTACAGATTTCAGTTTGAAGAGTCTTATAGATCAATTTTATCTTGTCCTGTAAAGAAGGTTGTAAAATTCTCTGTTCTGTAGTAAGAAATTTTATTTCTTTTTGAATAAAATTAATCTGCTTTTCTTTAGAATAAATCATGTGTTTAACTTGATTTAACTCTTTTGTATACGGTTCTGTTATGAATTCAAAAACAATATGTCTGTTGTTAAGAGTGGTATGAATTCCTAAAGTATCAATTTTGGAGATAGGCATTAAAAGGCATAAGAAAGGGGTGCCTAATATGATACTTTGGTTCATATTTCGGATAAGGACAAAAGAAGTAGGTAAACAAAGACCTTGATTACAGATTAAGGCTTCAGGTATCTTGTATTTAATATTCATGGTGTTTCCACTTGCACTAGTTAAAGATTGAGTGGTTTTCTGGAAGTATTTAGTAGGGATTAACCCTTCCTGGATACAGTTCATGTCAGCACCACTATCTACAGGGCAATGACATCTTTAATAATAAAATCCGGTTTAATAACAAAAGTAATTCTGATATACCATTTTTGGAAGACTACTTGATTCATAAGCATTAGATATTGTTCAGAAGATTCTAATTTATCAAAAGAATCAGTTTTAGAGGATTCTGTATTATTATCCTGTTTATGAATTAATTGGTCTTTAATGTTTTTCAAGTCTTGAAAAATAATAATATTAGTATTTTGTAATTGCTTTATTTCGGATTTCAGAATATTAATATCATTCTTAAGATCCTGGATTGTAGTAGGTTTTTCAGTAGTAGAAACATTTTGAACTCGTTTCATGACTTCTCTCATGCTATAATGTTCTGTAGGAAGAACTTCTTCTGTTTTTTGATTTTTATAACAGGTTTCTAAAAATTTTAATTTAATTTCTGGATCTTTGATCTGTTCTGCTAAGTCAAGAAGGGACTTTTGGTTTTCTGTTAAGACATTGATACTGGGTCCTCCAATATCTAAACCATTCATTTCAACAATGGCTTTCCAATAATCAGCTTCAATAGTTGTATTATTTTTAGTAGTACAAGCATGACATTGATCCTTAACAGACTCATTATCAGATTCAGAATAAATTTCTGCCAAGTCTTCTTCTGCACTTGATTCTGAATCACTGCTGGTTAAACAATTAAGAACTTTTTGTTGAATGTCTTCTTCAAGGGACATTTCATTCAGTTTCTGTTTTAATTTTGATTTGCACTTGTTAGCAAAATGTCCTGTTTTACCACATTTATAACACTGGACTTTAGATTTGTCCCTTTTACTGATCCTTCTTTTCTTAGAAGTTTTTTCAGGGGTTTTGTTTTTAGATCTCTTCGAAGAACGTTTTCGGTAAGGTTTAGAGTGCTTCGAACTCTGATGTTTTTTAGTTTTATTAGGATACTGCAATTTTGTATCGTAAGAGAATTGGTCACAGAATTCTCCTATCTCATGTCTTTTAGTGAGATTCTGTTGTTTCATTAATTGTTGGAGTTTCATATCATTACATAAAGATAATCCTTCTTCAATAATTACTGAAATAAGATGGCCATAAGAATACTGGTCGTAAGGGATACTCATGCGATCATGTTTATCTCTTAATTTTTTACGGACCTTTTCAGCAAAGAAAGTAGGGAGACCATCTATAAATTTGGCCTTCCAAAGTTCACTTTGTTAAGATCGACCTTTGCATGACTTTCATGAGAAAGACATCCTTATACCACCTAAAATGGGTTAAGGAGGGGCAACGAAGGTTCTGTAAAAGTTCTCTACTTCTATCAGTATTCATAAGTCCTGGTCCAACAAAATGGTGAAGGACTGCTTGAACTAAAGTGTAGCAAGCGTCTTCCTTTCTGGTTAGAAGCCTAGTAATAGGGTCAATTTCTTCTTTGTAGGCTTGAAGAACTTCTGTTCTCTGTTTATCATTTAGCATATTATCCCACCATCCTTTAAGAATGCCAGTGAAGCCATTAACTAAAAAACGGCAGATCTGGTGATCAGTATTATCATTCTGTTTGCAAACAGTTGCATACATCATGATATGATGGATGGTTTCAAATATTTGATATTCTGTTTTCCCATCAATATTCCATTCATAGATGGTTTTTCCATGATAGGATTTTTGAGAATGAAGAAAGTCTTCTTCATACAGAATATCCTGAGGGGTAGGTCTAGGGTAATAATACCTACTGGGTCCAGATAAAGCCATACGATTTATGGGTTTTTTACTGTAACTAGTTTTATTAATATTCTGAATTTCCTGAAAATTATTCTGGATTTCTAAAATATTAATGGGAGAAAAAGAATCAGAATCTTCTTCATTATCAGTATTAGAATTACTGGTTTGTGAAGAGGGCTGTCCAGACATCATGTTAATCTAGGAAGTGGAAGCATGAGTAAGGTTTAAATCTTTCATTTTATTTAAAAGATTTTCAATGAACTCATTTTCAGTTTTAGAAGATTTCATTTTAAAATTACTAACTTCTAAGGGTGGTTTAACGATTCTGTCAAGATCAAGCTTCTGAGGAGTAACTTGACAATTATCATTGATATGATGAATTTGTTCTTCTATCCTGGTTAACTGTTTTTCTACAGTTTGAAGAAATAAATTTGTATAATTATTCTGTTTAGACAAGGGTAAAATGTCTTTTATTTTAACATCATCATGTTGACGAGGTAATTCAGTAATATCAACATAAGGATTAATAACCAAAGGTTTCAGGTTTTCATTACCTGGGCTAAGTTCAAGAGACTTAGGAGGTGGATGAATAGATTGAATAACATTACCATTAGTGGTAATCCAGTCCTTTTGGATTCCTGTTAATACATTTAGTTGACTTTTATCGTAAAGGTCTGATTTAGAAGCAAAATCATAATACCATTTAACAAATGATAAAATACATTGGTTCTTGTCCAGATAAGTATAAAAATCAGATTTTATTTCTGTTAATCTATTACTGTTATGAATCTTGAAATACCAATTTCTAAAATTACGTATTTATCCTGCATGAACTCTGGTTTTAAATATTGATTTATTTTACTTTTTGGGAAAAATCCATTAACATTCAAAATTCATATCACTAGCGGTTGGATTTGTAAGGTCTTCTGTTTGGAGTATTTGTTTCATATATACCATGAGGTATTTGATTTTCGAAATATGAATTCCTCGATTAGGTCTTCATTTTGATGAGACTCATTCTTGAGATTCTTAGATTCTTGAAAGATAGATTCTAAGGGGTCGGATACGACAATCGGTATAAGAAGATTCAGAGATCAATATTATAAGGAATACTGTTATTAACAGACCGGCTTCGGGTAAAAGGCCTTTGGAATTTTAAGTAAACATTTCCGTTACTGGTTTGGACAACATCTTCAATAGATTGTCTAATTATAGGTCTGGTTGGAACGGCGTTATTAATTTGCCATTGCTTTGGGAAAGTTATTTCTTTCCAAGGGATCATTCAGAATAGCCACTGACCGCTAAAAAGATTAGTGTCAATTAGGGACGAAGATGTCCTTGTTGACTTTGTTTCTGATATAGGGATTTAAAGTAGTTAATACTTTAAGATGAATACTGAATAATATGGCAAAAGGAGGAGATCCCGGTAGATACTCTCATAGCCATGAGATATAATTCTCATTTCTAAAACTTTTGACAAATTATTATCGCTTAAAGCAACGCTTAAGTTCGGATAAATATTAAAATAAAAGCGGTCCATGAAAGCAAGACTAGTTTCAATAGCACCCATTAGGGAGGCTTTCCAGTTCAGACACCTACCATC
Organism: Panax quinquefolius; assembly: GCA_020205615.1. Classification (NCBI taxonomy): domain Eukaryota; kingdom Viridiplantae; phylum Streptophyta; class Magnoliopsida; order Apiales; family Araliaceae; genus Panax; species Panax quinquefolius. The sequence continues at coordinate 115,884 of JAINUW010000677.1, read as the reverse complement.
TCTAAGTGTGCATTGAATACTGGTATTTTGGCCAAGTAAAGTTAAAGGTTTAAAAGCTACTTGGACAAGTCCTATATGAACATATTTATATTTTTGCAAAAAGGGATATAAATCTTCAATATGCAATAAATATAATATTTCATCATTATTCTGTAAAGGAACAACATGTTCAAAGGTTTTAATAATCCTTTTGCTGAGAAAATCAAAGGTTCCAATTTTATAAATAGTTTCTGGTTTGATTTTAGGAAGAGTCCACTTGTCAAGGGCTTCCTTAACATCCTGATAGGCAATAAGTTCAGTTGCTTCCAAAGTAGAAGCTGAAGTATTGGCTACTGTTGTTACTGATGAAGTGGAAAAATCAGTCATTTTTCAAAGTGATCATATATGCATAATTTATGAGTAACATATTTATTAATATGACAATAAACTCATCATGGCTCTGATACCAAAAGGGGATGGATCATATTAAGTTCAAATTAAGCACGTCTGTCAATGATTTACAAAGGATAAAAGCCACAACGCCATAACACGGCTAAAGGCAAAGTCCTAAAACACGACTTGGGTGACGTTCCACTTAATCAGAAATCAATCATAATCTATCTCATCTAGTAAGATGGCATGAATGTTTAAAGGCATATTAACTATATCTTTACAGATAAATTACTACATATATGATCTCATGAAGTTACTGTATTAGGGGGTAGGGGTTCTACCCAAAATTATGAGCCGACAGGTTTCTTCCTGTATGGCAGTTTTTGTTAAGACAATATAATGTTCAGATTTATAAAATTGTTCTAAGAAGTAAGAACGATTATAATTATTTGTAGCAGATTGATATGCTGTTTTAAAACGATTACTGTTTTCAGTATGATAGTTTAAAAGCTCAAGTAAAGAAACATAATAATTAACGGAGGCAATAATTAGAACTTACAGAAGAGTCTTGGATATCTTCAAACTTCAGATTATATATTTATATCCAATATTTTACAGAAAGAGGTGAAGAGAATACAGAGAGAGAATTGTAAAAAGAGTTCTGCCTCAACAAGGGTGAGGTCTCCCTTATTTATACAGAAAAGAAGATAAGAAAGGATCTGGCGTGTCCTTGGTAGTGGAGTCGATTAATAATCCTTATCTTTTCTTCTTTAACTCTCAGCCGTAGGAAGTGGAGGATAAGAAACAAGCTGTCGGCTAAGTGGGAATCTTGTAGTGGGCGGTGGTGGTCATGCGCTTACGATAATAGAGGGGTGCATTATTGCTTTGGTGGGAACACCGTTTTGTTTTTTCTTCGATTATTGATCTTTGTAGTGGAATGACTTTATGACTTTCCTTTTCTCTTTTTATCCTGTGCCATTTTCTCAGAAATCATTGAAGTGAGAGAATCCCAAAAGTCTCCCATGGTTGGTTCTGGTTCTTGACTTTCTCCGGCTAGGACGTTGAATTGATTGTCATCTTGTTCAGATTCATCATCGCTAACTGTTTTCATAGAAACATCATCTTGGACTAGGGACTGTAGGAATTGTGTTTTCATATAATCCATAGTCTTGACTATGAGTTCAGTTTCAGTTAGATTAGGAAACTTCTGTTTTAAGTCTGCTTGGATTTTGACAAAAGGATTGACTGGTGTTGATGCTGGAAGGCTTTGAGGTATAACATCTAAACAAGCTTGAGTATGATCTTTGATGGATTTGAGAAGTTCTGGTAAAGTGGGATTAAGTCCTTTGTCCCACCATTTGGTAAAAAATACCCTTTTAAGACGGGGAATTTTATTCTGGTAATCACATTGGAAATCCCATTTCCATATCCAAGGAATACTGAAACGAATTATAAAATGGGCCAGTAATTTAAGCATTGACAAATCTTTGTTTACTGGTAAATGGGCATAAGCTACCTGCCATTCTTTGAATGCTGTTTGAACGGGATTAGGTAGGGTTTCAAGAGTAATACCAAATTTATCCCACCAAACGAAAAACCAGTTGGGAATTTCGTTTTTCATAACATCAGGACAGATACGGATAAACCAACTATGATTATGAATTGGATTCTGATAATAAAATACTTGTGAGAAGGAATCAATATAATCCCAATAGCTGTATCTGGTTTCTGCTGAGTGACTAGATTCAACAGTTCTGGTAGTATGGGGATTAATACCCCAATTAGCAAGAGGCATGATGCTCTTGATGGTCGTTTTACTGTATTGGATTGGACTTGACGATTTTGATGGATCATGAAGCGTGTGCTTAATGTCCATGGATGCTGTTTCAAGAATAATTTGTTCATAAACATAGCGATACTGGTTAAAACGGGGAGGAGACTGTTGAGTCGTTAAATAACGTCTCTTTATCTCCCATGGATCTTTCATCCATTTCTCATCATTCTGCTCAATAATCAATCTTTTTTTCTTAGTATTTGTATTGGGAATATCTTTATTGGGTAATAGGAGAACATCTTTTACTGTTGGTTGGCTAGAAGAAGCCGAAGAAATACTGGATTGAGTATTTAAGGACGGAAATTCTGTATAGTACAGATTAGCTCTGCCTCGGCCTCGCTGACCGCGGCCACGGCTTCTACTGGTCATTCCTGCAAATATTCTCGGGTTAGAAAATCTAGTAAGGAATTCTGTTTTCCTTTGATATACTCAATATCAAAGTCAAATACGGATAAAGTGCTCTGCCTTGTGACACAGATGTACTCACGCACTTGCAGAATCACAAAGACCAACACTCGAGCACACAAACATACACGTGCCGATTTAGATTTTGTGATAAATTTAGGAAAGGAAATAAATGGGTGTATTTAGGTATAGGAGTAGGAGAGTTAATTTTATAAGTTCCAAATATTTAAGGAGGTGGTATAATTATATTATTATATTATATTATATTATATATTATATTAAGGAGGTGGTATATCACATCATAACATAACATATCATATCCATATCATAACATATTATTATATTATTATATTATATTATATATGTAATATAGATAATGTATATCTCTATATATGTATTATATTATATTATATTATCTATTATATATTATACATACGTATGTATGTAAATATATAAATATAAAATATGTTATATAAATATATACATCTACATATTATATATTATGGTTTACAGATTGGTTTATGGGTCGACCAATATATGAGTCACGTGTAATTATAAACTTTATTTGGAATATAGTAATTTTTTTGATTGGTCTTGCTTGAATGTGATGGTTCGTTGGTGGTCATCGAATAAACTACCAAGAATTATGTCTTAAACTTATTGTGATATGGATGTTGAATGATTTCTTTTATGTATATCTATTTAGTGTTTTTGTTTTATAGTACTTAATTCTTAATTATTCTACTTTATTTTATACTTTTGGTTGGATACAATTTTTCACTTGGGGCACCCCTTTGAATGTATTGAAATCTGTTTGTATATGTTGTGCCAAGTGAAAAATTTGTTAATATCTTGGAAATGTTGAGTGCATAGAGTGTGGCTTGGAAATGTTGAGTGAATTTTTGTAACGTACAGCTTGCAACCATGTAATATAGAAGATTCAGCTTCTCGAAATTGGATCAATTTTTGTATTTTCAAGCTAGAAGAAATTTCAGTAACAAAGGTATTATTAAAATCAGAAATTGTTGTTTGAATGATATTGTACTAACGTGATTTATGTTTGAATGAGATTTTAAAAATATTTTACAGGTTATATATTGATTCTTAGCAAGTTCGCTCAATTTAGAAGTTTTTACGAACATGAGGTACTATTTATCGGTATATTTTATTTTTTATTCTTATTTTTTTAACTTAATTTTCTGTTTGAGACCACAGGTTTAACAAGAGTTGCAACCTTTTTGGATAGAGGAGGGACGTAAGGATGTAGTGAGGTTTAGATTTTATGATAAATTTAGGAAGGGAAATAGATGGTGTACTTAGGTATAGGAGTAGGAGAGCTAATTTTTAGGTTCCAAATATTTAAGGAGGTAGTATAATTATATTATTATATTATATATTATATTAAAGAGGTGGTATATCATTTCATATCATTTCATATCATATTATATATATATATATATTATTATCTATTATATATTATACATAATATATATACGTATGTATGTAAATATATAAATATATAATATGTTATTTAAACATACACATTATTTATTATATAAATATGTAATACATAATATAAATATATGTTACATTATGGTTTACAGATTGGTTTATGGGTCGACCAATATATGAGTCACGTGTAATTATAAACTTTGTTTGGAATATAGTAATTTTTTTGATTGGTCTTGCTTGAATGTGATGGTTCGTTGGTGGTCATTGAATAAACTACCAAGAATTATGTCTTAAACTTATTGTGATATGGATGTTAAATGATTTCTTTTATGTATATCTATTTAGTGTTTTTGTTTTACAATACTTAATTCTTAATTATTCTACTTTATTTTATACTTTTGGTTGGATACAATTTTTCACTTGGGCACCCATTTGAATGTATTGAAATCTGTTTGTATATGTTGTGCCAAGTGAAAATTTTGTTAATATCTTGGAAATGTTGAGTGCATAGAGTGTGGCTTGGAAATGTTGAGTGAATTTTTGAAACGTACAGCTTGCAACCATGTAATATAGAAGATTCAGCTTCTCGAAATTGGATCAATTTTGGTATTTTCAAGCTTAAAGAAATTTCAGTAACAAAAGTATTATTAAAATTAGAAATTGTTGTTTGCTATGTTTGAATGATATTGTACTAATATGATTTAAGTTTGAACGAGATTTTAAAAATATTTTGCAGGTTATATTGATTCTTAGCAAGCTCGCTCAATTTAGAAGTTTTTACGAACATGAGGTACTATTTATCGGTATATTTTATTTTTTATTCTTATTTTTTTAACTTAATTTTCTGTTTGAGAACACAGGTTTAACAAGAGTTGCAACTCTTTTGGACAAAGGAGGGACGTAAGAATGTAGTGAGGTTTAGATTTTATGATAAATTTAGGAAGGGAAATAGATGGTGTACTTAGGTATAGGAGAGCTAATTTTTAGGTTCCAAATATTTAAGGAGGTTGTATAATTATATTACTATATTATATATTATATATTATATTAAGTAGGTGGTATATCATTTCATATCATATCATAACATATCATATCATATCACATCATAACATAACATAACATATCATATAATATCATATCATATCATATTATATATATATATATATATATTATATTATCTATTATATATTATACATAATATACATACTTATGTATGTAAATATATAAATATATAATATGTTATTTAAACATATACATATTATTTATTATATAAATATGTAATACATAAATATAAATATATGTTATATTATGGTTTACAGATTGGTTTATGGGTCAACCAATATATGAGTCACGTATAATTCTAAACATTGTTTGAAATATAGTAATTTTTTTGATTAGTCTTTCTTGAATGTGATGGTTTGTTGGTGGTCATTAAATAAACTATCAAGAATTATGTCTTAAACTTATTGTGACATGGATTTTGAATGATTTCTTTTATATATATCTATTTCGTGTATTTGTTTTACAGTACTTAATTCTTAATTATTTTACTTTATTTTAAACTTTTGGTTGGATATAATTTTTCACTTGGGCACCCATTTGAATGTATTGAATTTTGTTTGTATGTCTATATATGTTGTGCCAAGTGAAAATTTTATTAATGTCTTGGAAAGGTTGAGTGCATAAAGTGTGGCTTGAAAATGTTGAGTGAATTTTTGTAATGTACAATTTGCAATCGTGTAATCTGAAGATGGGGATAAAATATAGAAGATTCAGCTTCTCGAAATTGGATCAATCTTGGTAATTTCAAGCTTGAAGAAATTCAGTAGCAAATGTATTACTAAAATTAGAAATTATTGTTTGCTATGTTTGAATGATATTGTACTAATGCGATTTAAGTTTGAACATGATTTTAAAAATATTTTGCAGGTTGTATTGATTCTTTCGCAAGCTCGCTCAATTTAGAAGTTTTTACTACTATTTATCGGTATATTTTGTTTTTTATTCTTATTGTTTTAATTTAATTTTTTGTTTGAGAACACTGGTTTAACAAGAGTTGCAAACTTCTTGGACAGAAGAGGAATGTAAGAATGTAATGAGGTTTAGATTTTGTGATAAATTTAGGAAGGGAAATAGAGGGGAGTACTTAGGTATAGGAGTAAGAGAGCTAATTTTTAGGTTCTAAATATTTAAGGAGGTGGTATAATTATATTATTATATTAAGGAGGTCGTATATCATTTCATATCATATCATATTATTATATATTGTTATATTATATTATCTATTATATATTATACATAATATACATACGTATGTATGTAAATATATAAATATATGATATTTTATTTAAACATATATATATATATGTATTATTTATTATATAAATATGTAATATATAAATATAAATGTTACATTATGGTTTACAGATTGGTTTATGGGTCGACCAGTATATGAGTCACGTATAATTCTAAATTTTGTTTGGAATATAGTAATTTTTTTGATTGGTCTTGCTTGAATGTGATGGTTCGTTGGTGGTCATTAAATAAACTACCAAGAATTATGTCTTAAACTTATTGTGATATGGATTTTGAATGATTTCTTTTATGTATATCTATTTAGTGTATTTGTTTTACAGTACTTAATTCTTAATTATTCTACTTTATTTTATACTTTTGGTTGGATATAATTTTTCACTTGGGTCACCCATTTGAATGTACTGAAATCTGTTTGTATATGTACACCAAGTGAAAATTTTGTTAATATCTTGGAAAGGTTGAGTGCATAGAGTGTGGTTTGGAAAGGTTGAGTGCATAGAGTGTGGCTTGGAAAGGTTGAGTGAATTTTTGTAACATACAACTTGCAACCATGTAATCTGAAGATGGGGATAAAATATAGAAGATTCAGCTTCTCGAAATTGTACTAATGTGATTTAAGTTTGAATGAGATTTTAAAAATATTTTGTAGGTTGTATTGATTCTTAGCAACCTCGCTCAATTTAGAAGTTTTTACGAACACGAGGTACTATTTATTGGTATATTTTATTTTTTATTTTTATTATTTTAACTTAATTTTCTGTTTGAGAACACAGGTTTAACAAGAGTTGCAAACTTCTTGGACAGAGGAGGAACGTAAGAATGTAGTGACACTACAAGAAAAAAGCTCAATTCCGACGGAATGTTCCATCGGACCTAAGCCTATTATGTCGAAAGTATATTATTTTCGACAAAAATATTCGTCAGAAATTCGGTCGTATATATTCGCGTCGAAGATAAGATCCGTCAAGAATTTTGTCGGATATTTATTATCTTCGACGAAAGTATCTCCGACGGCTTTTCGTCGAACATAAACTAACTTCGACTAAATATATAGGATGAAACTTTTTCGTCGAGTATAATATACCTTATTTTCGACGGACATATTCCTTCAGAATTATCCTATTTCCGACTGAAAAACTAAAATAATCCGGTATTTATTAAATTTGACTAATTATTAACTCCGACGAAATTTGTGTCGAAGATACCGTAGTTTCGACGGATATGTTCCGTCGAAGTTAACTTATTTCTGACTGAAAATTAAAATATTTCGGCATTTATTAAAAATTGGTTATTTGTTAAATCCGAGGAAAGTTTCGTCGGGAATACCTTATTCCGTCGGAATTAACTGTTTTTTTTAAATACAAATTTTAAAAGTTCAGTTTCCAGGTGTTTAAACCCATTAATGTACCTGTAACCTGTCACAACCCAATACATAGTAATATAAACCTGTATCTCATATTCAAATATGCAACGTAGCACTAAAACATAATCTTCAACTCATTATCATTCACATTCACATTCAAATATCCACCAAAACGTATTATAAGCTAACCAATTACAAATATAAGCTAATGTTCCATAAATAATAAACAGTATAATTTACAATACTTATACAGACGCAATTAGACACTACAATATCTACAAATGTTATACAATACTTATACAGACACAATTAGACACTACAATATATACAAATGTTCTATAATAACATGAATACAAATGAACTATAAACTAGTAAAAGTATCATCATCGGGCGGAGGTGAACGACGGCACTTTGCTACGGTGTATAGAAATCGATTAATAGATCGTCATTATCGCTTTCGTCATCGCCGATCACGCTTATCATTGCCACCTGATTGATAGAATCAAAAATATAAATCATTAGTCCGTATATATATATATATATATATATATTCCAAATATTTAAGGAGGTGGTATAATTATATTATATATTATATTAAGGAGGTGGTATATCATATCTGTAAGACCCCGAATTTTATGAAATAAAAGTATTCAATTTTTCTATTTTGGTAAATAGTTAAATTGATAAAAGTTTAAAGTTAAGGGTGATATGTGAAAAATTTTCAAAGTAAGCAAGTTGTCATAAAATAATCGGTGATAAAAGTATAGTAATACGCGTGGTTGCATAGCTGCATATCACATCTCTCATATTATTGATTCAATTATTATCACAGTATCATCTGCACAATATTTTATATTATTAAATCAATAATTGAGATGACAAAGTTATTCATATTATTATTTTCAATAGTGACAATGTCTAGAAGTTCTGTCAAGGAGAGGTTTAGTCACCTAATTGCGCGCCAATAAGGAGAAATTCTTATCTAAAGCCCCTTTTTCACAGGAGCGACACGGTTGTTAAATATTGTGAGTTATAATATTAATGATGAAATAAGTTCGTGTTGATTAAAGATGAAATTGATAGTTTCATTGTGTTGGGATTATTGGTGTTAGTAAAAATCTACATTTATTTCGATGATAATTGATGTCTGGAAGTTATATTGACCAATCGGGTAATTAATCGGATAAATGAGCAATTAATTGCTATTAATTCACATGCTTATAACTATGTGTTCACATGTGTGTACTATTGATTCACATGATTTACTATTAGGGGAGTTGGTGCAAGATTGATAATACTTGCATGACTAAATTAAAAATGGAGGTATAGTCGAAGGTATTATATTGTAATTAGTTTTTTCACATGTTTAGAACTATTGAGTCACATGATTTACTATTGATTCACATGATTTACTATTAGGAAAGGTGGTGCAAGTTTGATAATACTTACAGGACTAAATTAAAAATGAAGGAAAAGATGAAGGTATTATACTGTAATATTTCGAGCCCCAAAATGTGTAATTATCGAAACTATATTTTCCTATAAATAGAAGCTGATTCTTCCTTCATTCTCACCAATTCACTAAGACTCACAAGAGAAATTATAGAGAGAGAAGCTATAGAGAGAAAAAAGAAGAGTAGTCTGCTACCTCACTATTTCAGTATCTAGTCTTCTTTTGAGGTAAGGGGTATTATTCCTTTCGTATTCATGAAGAGAGCTATTGTTATTCCATTCTTTATAATTATGTTGGAATAACCAGTCTATGCGAAGTACCGCATACATGATGAATTTTTTTTGTTATTCCATTCTTTATTATTACATTGGAATAACTCCATCTGTGCGGATCTATCGCATGCCTCGTGAATTTTTGTTATTCCATTCTTTATTATTCATTTGGAATATCACATGCATGCGAATTACGCATGACCTTTGGTTTCATTCTTTATTATTTTGTTGGAATATTCTCGCATGCATGGATTACATACGACCGGTTCTATTCTTTATTATTACATTGGGAATAACACATGCATGCGGTTTATCGCATGCATGTTGAATTCTTCATTATTCCATTCTTTATTATTCTGCTTGGAATAACTTTACATGTGGATTACCGCATGCATGGTGAATGACCCTTCGTATTCATTCTTTATTAAATTGTGGAACTGATCTGTCTATGTGGATTACCGTATGACGGGTGAAAATCCATTTGCAGTTTCGTATATTCTATTATACTCGTATGAGATATCATTTCTTTTGTATTCGTCATGGAATATCATTTTCTTTGGTATTTTTTTTACGAGTTACTATTCACGGGTTACTATTCACTCAGTTACTATTCACTCTAGTATTATTCACTCGGGTATTCGGGGCACTTTTTGTGCTGGAGTACTATTCACGAGTTACTATTCACGGGTTACTATTCACTCTAGTATCATTCACTCGGGTATTCGGGACACTTTTTGTGTCAGAATACTATTCACGGGGTACTATTCCTGAAGTACTATTCACGGGATACTATTCACCCAAAAAATATATTTCTTTTCTGTCCAAATTATTTTTGGTACATGAATATTATTTTTGAATTTTACTCCACAAAGTAGTATCATGTTGACAATTTGGACGTTATTGATTCCTGGATAAATTAAATTATAAATCTTTAAAATTTATCCTTGAACTTGTTTTATTGAATTATTATGTCATTGTCATCATCCTCATGCTTATATTATGATGAAAGTCATCTTTGGCTTACGTGCATAGATGGACTTGGTATGATTATGACGAGGATTATTCGGTATAATCATGGCCGTAATGTGACGAATGATGTGGTAAAAGTCCTCATTGATGCATAGTTCATTGATGGACAATTGTTGGTATGATTATGACCGAGGATTATTCGGTATAATCATGACCATTGATGATTACATGAATATCCTTGGCCGTAGTGCGTTGATGATTCAATTTTATTTATTAAGCTGAGTCTCAACGATAAAGTTGATGAAAAACTTTTAAATCATAGAAGATAGTAGATTTTATGCTCTAATTGACTCTTCTAATGGATTGCTTATTTTCACTGCGATTGTTGATCTAAAACTTGTTATCTATTGTATTCTATCGGTTGTTATATCTTTGTTGAAGGCTAAGGATAATTTATTACGCATTATCTTAGTCATAATATTTCTTCTTTGGGCTAGTTGAGCTCACCCTTTCTTTCATTGTTCTCTTCAGGAAATGAGAATATAGCTGGGACGAGTCGAGGAATGGAGTGATGGTCCAGGATAAATGGCTTTAGTAGTCCTCACTATTCTACGAAATAATGTGATAATAATTATAATGAGGACACCATTGAGTGTGGATATTGTTTAGATGACAATATTCTTGTTTAAACTCTCAGCTATGTTTTGTCGTATTGTAGACGAAAGTTGTATAATTAAGTTTGTATTTGATTTTGTACCATGTATTTGGTGACTCAAGATGGATGATGTATACCTGTTTTGGGGGCGTCACAATATCATATCATATTATTATATATATTATTATATTATTATCATATTATATGATATCATTATATCATTTTATTATTATATTATTCATACCTATTTTGTATTATTGTATTCCCATACTATTCATACCTATTTTGGGAGTAGTTATTAGCAAAAGTTTGTGTAAGACCCCAACTTTTATGAATAAAGATGAATTTTCTATAAATATCATTTTTGAATATTATGGAGTGAATTTGATATAATGTTATAGTTGTGGGATATATATAAAATTTTCAAAATACGCAAGTGGTTATAAAATACTTATTTTTGTTGGAGAATATTCGTTTGGTCGTGGAATATTCTTGTTGTCGGGGAATATTCATACGACGGCGCAGCCATTTGTGGGCCCGTAACAGAATAACTGTCGGATGAAGAAAACGACAAGTTTGAGTTTTATAAAGGGATAAATCAACTTTTGGTACCTGTACTGGGACACGACTTACAATTTGGTACCCGAAGTGAAAAAAGTTACAAACTGGTGATTGTACTTGAAAAATGTTACACTCCGTTAAACATTAGGGACACGACTTACAATTTGGTATCCGAAGTGAAAAAAGTTACAAACTGGTGATTATACTCGAAAAATATTACATTCCGTTAAGCAGTAGGGTTTCATCTTTATTCTGTTTAAAAATTAGGGTTCTCTTCTTCTGTCATTCTTCTTCTCTCATTCTTCTTCTCTCGATTCTCCATTGATTATTGGTTCCCATATATTTATTAAAGGATTTTCAGTGTTTAATTGAAAGGATGAGCTCATCTTGGAGTGGAATCGTAAATGAAATTGGGGAAGACGATTATAGTTCATGCAATAAAAATGAATGGATTACACCAGAGTTCCCAAGTCGGTGCCACTGTGGAGCAATGGTGCGAATGTGGGAGGCAATGAAAGATGGAACAAAACATCGAGGATCTTTTTCGCATCGACTTCACTTCTCTCTCTGTATGTTTGTCTTTCCCGTTGGATCAATTTTAACGATTATTTAAAAATTGGAAAGTACACGCACCACATTTCAACATTTTTCGAGTACAATCACCAGTTTGTAACTTTTTTCACTTCGGGTACCAAATTGTAAGTCGTGTCCCTAATGTTTAACAGAGTGTAATATTTTTCGAGTACAATCACCAGTTTGTAATTTTTTTCACTCCGAGTACCAAATTGTAAGTTGTGTCCTAGTACAGGTACCAAAAGTTGATTTATCCCGTTTTATAAATAACGGCGTAGTAGTTCTTTATTAACAATTGTTGGAATACACGGTGGTTAAAATCACGATGTCGTGTTGTTGCACGCGAAGTGGCACTGCAGACATTACCGCATATTTTTGAATTATTGATTCTTACGTAAGAAGGCACTTCTCAATAATTATTACATAATTCTTTCAATATTTTATTTTATTGATACAATAATTCTTTGCATTGATATTTTATATTATTGTTGTTTCAATAATTGTCAACGCACAAGATTTCCCATTATCAAATCAATAATTCATATTATTTGAATAATATTATTAGATATCATTATTGGCAATGTCTAGAAAGTTACATCGAGGAGAGGTTTAGTCACCTAATTGCACGCCAGATGAAAGAAATCCTTATCGAAAAGCCCTCTTTCACAGGAGCAGATTGCGGTTGTCATTATTCTGATTCTATAATATTATTTGTGAATAATTAATTATTAATTTATATGATATGGAAATATTTATTTTATGTGGACATAAATAATGGATAGAAATATATTTATTTTATGTGGTTATAAATGGAGAAATTAATATTGAGGTGTTTTATAAGTATTTTATCGGATTAGAGGTATTAAAAAATCAAATCGGTGTTCTTAAAGCTCTATTGCGTGAGTGATAATTTTGATCCGACCGTTGGATCGTTGTGATTTTTGGATATGTTATACATATATAAGTTGAGTATATGTCCACAAATTTTGAACCGTTAAAAATTAACATATGATTTGTTATGAATTTTATGAGGTGTTAAAAATCGTCCGTTTGTGGAATTCAGATATTTTCTGTTTGGATTTTGGAAAAACTTAAAGCTACAAAGTTGTAGAGAATTTGATTTCGTGTGGAATGGATATAAAATTCGTATTTTTTTTGATAAAAGGGCTATTTATTATGAATTATTGAAGTTTTGAAAATTAAAATAGTTTTATTAAAATTATGGGTGGGACCCACTTTTATTTTTATCAAAGCATGTGCTGAGATTTTTCAAGAATGGCATGCCTTGATAGTCATGGTCTTGGCATGCCTAAGGAAAAAATAAAATAAAATATTATTTTATTAATTTAGTTTCCTATGACGTTTTAGCATTTTCTTATAAATAGGTGCTTAGGTTAGAATTGAAAATCACACCAGAATCAGAGAATTCTTCTTCTATAATCTTGAGCGTATTTCTTTCGAGTTTTAGAAAGCTTTGAGCGTAGAAAATAGTGAAAGTTTTCTTCAAGAATATCCCCGCTATACCAGTTGGAATACTTTTCTTTTCAAGGTAAGGTATGTTATTTTTGTTCAATATTCACTTGAAATAATATTTTCTTCCATACTCTGTAGTATGTAAGTAATATTATTTCATTTCAGATTTCGAATTTTATACTCATTTTGTTTAAATTTTGGCTTCTATACTCCATGAAATTAGTAGAATATCCTTGATATTTGCGTTTCATCCAGTATCTTTTCATGGAAATATTATTCTGAGCATTCTTGATAAGTTTTAACTTTTTCATGCCGGAGTACTATTCACGGGGTTAGTATTCCCGAAGTACTATTCACGGGGTACTATTCACTCAAGTACTATTCACCCGGGGTACTATTCATGATAAAAATATATTCGTTTTTGGTCCAAATTATTTTTGGTACAATATTATTCTTGAATTTTACTCCACAAAGCAGTATCATGTTGACAATTTGGACGTTATTGATTTACGGATAAATTAAATTATAAATCTTCAAAATTTATCCTTGAACTTGTTTTATTGAATTCTTATATCAATATCGTCATCTTCGTCTTTATATTTATATTGAAAGTCATACGTGGCTTTGTAGTGCATAGATGGACTTGGTATGATTATGACCAAGGGTTATTCGGTATAATCATGAACGTAATATTACAAATGATGTGGTAAAAGTCCTCATTGGCCCGTAGTGCATTGATGGACAGTTGTTGGCATGATCATGACCATTGATGAATACACGAATATCCTTGGCCGTGGTGCATGAATAATTTGTGGTCGTGATACTAAAGAATATCCTTGGTAGTAGTGCGGGGTGATTCGATGATGTGGATTATTTATTAAAATTTGAGTCTCAAATGATAAAAGTGATGAAAAACCTTTTAAATCATAGAAGATAGTAGATTTTATGTTCTACTTGACTCTTCTAATGGATTGCTTGTTCCGCTGTAGTTAAACTTGATGTTTGTTATATTTTATCAGTTTAACACTGTTGAAGGCTAACGATAAATTATTCTGTATTATCTTAGTCATAATATTTTTTACTGGGCTAGTTGAGCTCACCCTTTTTCTTTCATTGTCCTCTTCAAGAAATGAGAACGTAGCCGGGACTAGTCGGGGAACGGAGTGACGGTCTAGATGATAGCATTAGTAGTCTTCACTATTCTATGAAATAGTGTGATAATAAATGTATTGAGGACTCCATTTGAGTTGAATACTGTCTAGAAGACAATATTCGTTTTAAAACTCTCAGTTTATGTTTTGTCATATTTTACACGACAGTTGTATTATTAAGTTGTATTTGAATTTTTGTACCATGTATTTGTCGACTCAAGATGGGTGATGTATACCTGTTTTAGGGGCGTCACAGTTGGTATCAAAGCTTAGGGATATGATCCCTGGCTAATATGTGAGACTAGAACTAGGGGGACAGATGGGGAAATCCTTCGCTAGTATGACCTACCTAAGTTTATTTGGTATTTAATTGGTCGGTCAGAGTATAGGGATAATATGTGACATGTCAATTAACCCTTGTTTTGTGGCAGTATTTGAAAATGACATCCGAGAATATTGAGAATAACAATGGAGCACATGAGACCATTAGAGTCACCACATATGAATACCTAGGATAATGTGTAACAGAAGATAATAATCCTCATGCAAAATAACAACACCGACGAAATGATGAACGATGGAATGTTGGAGGCTTTATACAATTCATGCAATATCGAGCAAGAGAGAGACTCATGTCCCAAATGCAGGTGGAAACACCGGCAACTCTCGGATGATCATCACCGCCAAGCGCTTCAAGGAGTTGGGACCACTAGAGTTTTTTGGAGAGCCAAAACCACTTAAGGCGGAGACGTGGATAAAGCGGATCGCCAAGATATTTGATGTCTTGGGATGCTCCAGAGGAGCAAAAGGTTCCCTTTGCCACCTTTATGTTATGCGAGGAGAGGCGATTATTGGTGGGAATCAGAAAGCGTACTCAACTCGCCGCACTAAAATGTCTTGGGAGAAGTTCCAAGAACTGCTCAACGACAAGTACTTTCTCAAAAGTATTCGTTACATGAAAGAGGTGGAGTTCATTAATTTGGAGCAAAACAACATAACCGTGTCACAAAGACAAAGCTAAGTTTGCCGAGTTGTCGGTTTTTTCCCCATTTAGTTGATAATGAGGAGAGAATGGCGCGAATGTTTCTAAGAGGTTTGAAACCCGAGATACGTCGATACCTTATCTTCTCATAAAACGTGTTTGTATTCGGATGTTGTGAATAGGGCTCGATTATTGGAGCGCGATAATGAGTCAACCTGACCCGAAGAGAAAGCTAAAGAAAATGATAATACTAGTGGTAGCGATCATTGAAGCGGTGACAACAAACGTGGAGGGAATCAACATGCGAAAAATGGTAACCACTTGATTGGTAATCATGGCCAAGATAATAAGAGTGAACATTTCAAGAAGAGGAGATTCAATAATGATGGAAAGACGTCGGCACCATACCGTTGTTAAGGAAGGAGAAAGACCACCTATCATATGCTTCAAATGCGGAGGGGAGGGACACATCGGTCAAAATCTGCGTGATGCAATCCAAAAGTGTGTTATAATTGTGGAAGAAAAGGTCACCTAGCCCAATTTTGTGTCTTGCACCAAAGTCAAGTCCAAATTGGGATGGAGGCACCAAAGGTCGTCCCGAAAAGTCAAAGTCGATAGTTCAAGGGAGAGCGTTTGCCGTGACCTCCCAAAAAGCAAGGAACCCTAACAAGGTCATCACGGGTAAGCTTATCATAAACTCTAGTGAAGTCTATACCTTATTTGATACCGGTTTTACCCATTCTTTTATTTCTCCTACTTGCGTTCAACGTTTAAATTTGACTCCGGAGAAATTAGACTTTGACTTATTTGTTGAAACTCCATTGGGAGAAACCTTTATTACATCCACTATTTATAAGTCTTGTTTGATTCAAATCGGTAATCTCACGTTACTGTCGATCTTATTTCATTGAAAATACTCGCATTTGACGTAATTCTAGGGATTGATTGGTTAACTACTCATCATGCAAAAATTGATTATTTTCATAAGGTTGTTAGCTTTCATATTCCTAACCAACCTATTATGCGAATTCAAGCAACCAAACCATTAAAATCAATCACTGTCATCTCAAGCCATAAAGCTATTTTTTTTATTGAAAAACGGAAGTTAAGCTTTCTTAGCTCATGTCACAGATTTAAACAAAAATACGCTAGTTTTGAATGATATTTCTATTGTTAATAAATTTTCTGACGTATTCCCTGAAGAACTTCCTGGCCTACCCCCAGAGCGTGAAATTAAATTTTGTATCGACTTTGAACCCGGTACAAAACCCTTTTCCAAAGCCCCATATCGAATGGCTCTTATTGAACTTCAAGAGTTAAAGACCCAATTGCAGGAATTGTTAGACATCGGTTTCATTCATCCTAGTACGTCTCCTTGGGGTGCTCCTGTTCTATTCTTGAAGAAAAAAGATGGGAGTATGCGACTTTGTATTGATTATCGGGAGTTAAATCATGTCACCATCAAAAATAGGTACCCATTGCCATGTATTGATGACCTGTTTGACCAGTTGCAAGGCTCCAAATTCTTTTCAAAGATCGATCTTCGTTTCGGATATCATCAGTTAAAGATTAGAACCGATGACATTCCAAAGACGGCTTTCAGAACTCGGTACGGGCATTATGAATTCCTAGTCATGTCTTTTGGATTGACTAATGCTCCTGCTGCCTTCATGGACACGATGAACCTAGTATTCAAGGAATATTTGGATCACTTTGTGGTCGTCTTTATTGATGACATCCTCATATACTTCAAAACCCGTGAAGACCATGATCAACACTTGAGGCTGATACTCCAAAAGCTTCGTGAAAACAAGCTATATGCCAAGTTGAAGAAATGCGAGTTTTGGCTTGAGGAAGTAGCATTCCTTGGGCACGTGATATCAAATCATGGAATATCTGTTAACCCGAAGCAAAGATTAAATCTATTCAAAGTTGGGAACAACCCAAATCGAGGGCCAAAATCGTAGCTTTCTTCTCGACTTATTTAGTTATTATCGGAGATTCGTGGAAGGTTTTCTCGAATCGCTACTCCATTAACTCAAATGACTTGAAAGATACAAAATTCGGTTGGAGCAAAGGAATGTGAGAAGAGTTTTCAAGAACTCAAGAGGAGACTTATTTCAAGACTGCTCGATAATACCATTTGGCTTCGGAGGGATTTGTCATCTATAAGTGATGCTTCGAGCAAAGGTTTAGGATGGGTTCTCATGCAACATGGGAAAGTCATAGCTTATGCCTCATGACAACTCAAAGAATATGAGAGAAATTAACTTCTACTCATGATTTAGAGTTGGCGGTTGTCGTTTTTAACGCTTAAGATTTGGAGGCATTACCCCTTATGAAGAGAGAAGGTGGAGATCTATACGGATCATAAAAGACTCAAATATTTCTTCACTCAAAAAGTAACTCAACATGCGACAAAGACGATGGCTTGAGTCATTGAAAGATTATGATCATACCATCTAATACCATCCTGGAAAAGCAAATGTAGTAGTTGATGCGTTGAGTAGAAAGATCATATCTTGGTAAGTGCGAAGTTCGATATTGTCAACGAAAAGGCCCATTTTATATGACTTGCAAAGGATGGAGATAGAGTTAAAGACTCCAGGGACCCACGTGATGATGGCAAATATACGAGTAAAACCAATTTTAATCGATAAAGTTAAAGTTGTTCAAGCCACAAACCTGGAGCTGATGCGTATGAGGAAGAAAGTGCAAGAAGGTGCTATGCCGGAAGCAAGAATCGATGAAGAAGGAATACTTGAGTCAACTCCAGATTGTGTTCTAACGATTCGATTTAAAGTATAAAATCATGATGGAGGCGCACAACACACCGTTTGCAATCCATCTTGGGAGTACCAAAATGTATCATGATTTTCGACATACATTTTGGTGGAGCAATATAAAGAGAGAGATAGCGGGGTTTATCTCAAGGTGCATAACTTTACAACGAGTCAAGGAGGAGCATCAAGTGCCAAAAGCTCCATTACAACCACTCGAAATTCTAGAATGGAAGTGGGAGCACATTACCATGGATTTCGTTACTGGTCTTCCCAAGGTTTCTCAAGGCATAGATGCAATTTGGGTCATTGTTGATAGATTAACCAAGTCTGCTCATTTCTTACCGATACGAGAAACTTATACACTTAAACGTCTTGCTCGTATGTACATAAATGAGATTTTAAGACTGCATGGCAAGCCAGTATCCATAGTTTCTGATCGAGACCCAAGATTCACTTCAAGATTTTGGGTTAGTTTGCAAAAAGCTATGGGCACGAATTTATGATTTAGTTTGGTGTATCATCCTCAAACGGACGAACAATTAGAGAGGACTATTCAAACTCTTGAGGATTTATTAAGACTATGTGTCCTTGAATTCAAAGGAAGTTGGGACAAATTCTTACCATTGGTAGAGTTTTCCTACAATAACAGTTATCAAGCAAGTATTAGCATGGCTCCATTTGAGGCATTGTATAGAAGAAAGTGTCGTTCTTCGGTATGCTGGGATGAGGTAGGTGAAGCAACGTTGTTGGGACCAGAGTTGGTACGTATGACTACGAAAAAGATTCAAACAATTCGAAAATGTATAAAAACCTCACAAGATCGACAAAAGAGTTATGCTGATCTTCATCGAAAGGACGTGGAATTCAATATTGGAGATCACGTGTTGTTACGTGTTTCTCCATGAAAAGGAGTTACGAGATTTGGAAAGAGAGGAAAGCTCAATCCTCGATTCATTGGCCCATTTTTAATCCTTGATCGAGTAGGAACTATGGCCTATAGACTCACTTTCTGCTAAGTATGTCTCGTGTTCATAACGTTTTTCACATATCTATGTTACGTAAATATGTGAAAGACCCGAACCACATTATTGAATTAGAACCAGACGAGATAGAGGAAGATTTAACGTATAAAGAGGTAGCTGTTAAAATTTTCGATAAGAAGGATCATATTCTACGCTCCAAGGTTATACCTCAAGTCAAAGTTTTATGGAGAAACCACGATGTGGAGGAAATGACCTGGGAGTTAGAATCTAAAATGAAATCAAGGTATCCTCACCTCTTCGACATATAAGAAATTAGGTACGTACCCTAATTTCGAGGACGAAATTTCATAAGAAGGGGAGGTTGTAAGACCCCAACTTTTTTGAATAAAGAATAATTTTTCTCGAAATATATTTTTTAATATTATGGTGTGGATATGATATAATGTTATAGTTATGGGTAATATTTGGAAAATTTTACAAAGTAAACAAGTTGATATAAAATATTCGTTGTCTCGGGGAATATTCGGTTGGTCGGGGAATATTCGTTTTAACAGGGAATATTCGTACGACGGTACAATCATTGGTGGACCCCACAACGAAAGTATTGTCGTAGTTAGAAAACCACAGAAATATTTTTTTATAAATATGACGGAAAAAGTTGTACCGTTAACTGTTGAACTACCAGGTGGTAAAAGTACAGTAATACGCATGGTTGCATAGTAGCACACGGAATTGATTATTGATGTTTACGTAAGAAGCCACTCAGTTTACTCAATTATTGCTACAGTAATTGTTGCATAGTATCTCACGTTATTTGATTCAATTATTGTCATAGTATCATCTGTATAATATCTTATATTATTAAATCAATAATTGAGACAACATAGTTATTCATATTATTATTTGCAATATTGACAATGTCTAGAAAGTTCTGTCGAGGAGAGGTTTGGTCACCTAATTGCGCGCGAATAGGGAGAAATCCTTATTGGAAAGCCCCCTCTTTCCTGGGAACGATCTGGTTGTTAAATATTATGAGTTATAATATTAATGATGAATAATTGTTGAAGTATTAAGAATGTGTTTATTGAAGATAAGTGAATTACAAAAGTTAGAGGAGAATAATACAAACTTGGAAAACTTTAGGGGTACCAAAGTGTAATAAGTTAAATCAATCTGGACCATTGGTGGTGGTTTTAATAGTAAATCAATCTGGACCGTCGGTGGTGGTTTTAATAGTAAATCAATTTGGACCGTCGGTGGTGGTTTTAATAGTAAATCAATCTGGTCCGTTGATGGTGGTTTTAAAAGTAATCAATCTGGACCGTCGGTGGTGGTTTTAAAAGTAAATCAATCTGGACCGTCAGGTTGTGGTTTTAATAGTAATCAATATGGACCGTCCGTTCTAATAGTAAATCAATCTGGACCGTTCATGAATAAGTTACTATTTAGTCCATTCTCTTATAAATAGAAGCTTAATTCTTCTTTCATTCTCACCAATTCACTGAGATTCACAAGAGACACTATAGAGAGAGAAACTATAGAGAGCAAGAAGAAGAGTATTCTGCTACTTCACTATTACATTATCCAGCCTTCTACTAAAGTAAGGGGTATTATTTCTTTCGTATTCATAAGGAATATTATTTTTAAGTATTCATCCTTTAATATATCGGAATAACCTGTCTACGCGGATTACGTACCGTATGATGGGTGAAAATCCATTTGAAGTTTTGTATGTTATTTCTTTTCATATTCTTAAATCTAAACTTACTATGGTAAGTATTGCTTCTATAATCTTTGAAATTAGTGGAATATCCTTGAGTTTTGCGCTTCATCCAGTATCGTTTCATTAGAATATTGATCTAAACTTTTTATTAAATATCAATATTTTCACCTGGGGTACTATTCACGAGTTACTATTCACCTAGTTACTATTCACTATAATATTATTCACTCGGGTATTCGGGACACTTTTTATGCCGGGATACTATTCACGGGTTACTTTTCACCCAGTTACTATTCACTATAATATTATTCACTCGGGTATTTGGGATACTTTTCATGTCAGATTACTATTCACGAAGTACTATTCACGGGGTACTATTCAACCGATTACTATTCACCCGAAAAATTGATTTCTTTTCTGTCCAAAATATTTTTGATACATGGATATTATTCTTGAATTTTACTCCACAAAGCAATATCATGTTGACAATTTGGACATTATTGAATACTGGATAAATTAAATTATGAATCTTTAAAATTTATCCTTTGCTTTAATTTAATTAAATGCTTATATCATTGTCATCATCCTCATGCTTATATTGTGATGAAAGTCATCTTTGGCTTACGTGCATAGATGGATTGTTAATTGATATAATTATGGACCAGGGATTATTCGGTATAATCATCATCATTGATGATTACATGAATATCCTTGGCCCGTAGTGCAGGGATGATTCGATGATGTGGTTTATTTATTAAGCTGAGTCTCAGCGATAAAGTTGATGAAAACCTTTTTAAATCATAGAAGATAGTAGATATCATGCTCTACTTGACTCTTCTAATGGATTGCTTATTCCGCTGCAGTTAAACTTGTTGTCGATTATATTCTATTAGTTTAACATTGTTGAAGGCTAATGATAAATTATTCTGCATTATCTTAGTCATAATATTTCTTACTGAGCTAGTTGAGCTCACCCTTTTACTTCCATTGTTCTCTTCAGGAAATGAGAACGTAGCCAGAACTAGTCGGGGAACGGAGTGATGGTCAGAGATGGTTGTTTTAGTAATCCTCACTATTTAGTGTGATAATAAATGTAATGAGGATTGAATTTGAGTTTGGATACTGTCTATGAGTCAATATTCGTGTAAAAACTCTCAACTCTGGTTGTATAATTAAGTTTGTATTTGTATTCTGTACCATGTATTTGGCGACCCAAGATGGGTGATGTATACCTATTTTGGGGGCATCACAGTTGGTATCAAAGCTTAGGGATATGATCCATGGCTGAGATATGAGACAAGAACTAGGAGGGGAGAGATGGAGAATTCCTTCTCTAGTATGACCTACCTAAGATTATTTGGTATTTAATTGGTCGGTCAAAGTATAGGGATAATATGTGATATGTCAATTAACCCTTGTTTTGTGGCAGTGTTTGAAAATGGCATCTAAAAATGTTGAGATCAACAATGAAGCACATGAGACAGTTGAGTCACCAACAACCAATACCCAAGATAATGTGCAACAGGAAGACAATAATCCTCAAGTAAACAATAACACCGATCAAATGATGAACGATGGGATGTTCAGAAGCTTTGTGCAATTCATGCAACATCAGGCGAGAACGGCTCCTGTCCAAAATGCAGGTGGAAACACTGGAAACTCACGGACGGTCACCGCCAAGAAGTTCAAGGAGCTGGGACCACCAGAGTTTATTGGAGAGCCAAAACCACTTATGGCGGAGACGTGGATAAAGCAGATCACCAAGATATTTGATGTCTTGGGATGCTCCAAGGAGCAAAAGGTTCACTTTGCCACCTTCATGTTGCGACGAGAGGCAGATTACTGGTGGGAATCTGTAAAGCGTACTCAACCTGCCGCACTAAAAATGTCTTAGGAAAAGTTCCAAGAGTTGTTCAACGACAAGTACTTTCCCGAAAGTATTCGTCACATTAAGGATGTAACATTCCAGAATTTTTAAATATAATTTTAAATATTTATTGAGTTATATAAATATTTAATGGATGTGATTATCGGTAAATGAATATTTGTTTAATTGATTTAATATTATTTGGAGAATTATTTGTTAAATAAATAATTGATGAATTAAGAAAATGATTATTATATTGATATTTCAATTAAATGATTAATTATTTATATTGTGTTATGTGATTAAAGGATTTATTTAATTAATTGTGATTTGAGTTAATTAAAATAAATATGAAAGCTTGTGTGACAAATAACTATATTATAAAGAGTTATTAAAATAAATTAAAGTAATTTATTTTAGTGTTTACCAAACAAGGCTTAATATATTAATTCTTTAATAAAATAAAAGGTTTTGCCAAACAAGCCTTATGGCTTTTGGAATTTCTAGATTTTTAAAATAAATATAATATATAAAATAATAATTATAATTTAATTATTATATATATATACGTTATACGTATTAAGTGATATACTTAATAGGTGAATTAAGGCCATATCGCAGTTTTTATATTTGTTTTACGCTTAAAAGTTTTCATTCTTTTTGTCGAGTTTACTAGAACATACAGAGAATTGAGAGAGAATTGGAGAGAAACCTAGGAATTTTACAACAATTTCAGTGTGTTTAACAAGAATTGCAAGCAATTTCAAGGTATTTTTACACAACATTAGTATTAGATATATATATATATATATATATATATATATATATGGGATTTACTACAAAATTTCATGTTCTGTGAATTTCATATTTTGAATTGTTGCTTTACAATGGATTACTTGTGATTATGTGAGTATATAGTGATTAGAGATTTTGTTTAAACAACAATGGTATGCTAAATTCGTTTGACAGTGGAAGAAAAAGTTTTGACAGTGTATGTTTATATATATGTTTCATGTGTTCTTGAAAAGTTTCAATTTAGATGGTCAATTCTTATATTAAACTGTAAATTGAGGCTTGCATATGTTAGTTCAATGAGGTATGAGTATAACGTAATTGGAATGAGGTAATTTGGATAAGAATTGAAATCACAGTGTTCAATTTTGTGAAGGAACTCGAAAATGGAGTTTTTATTTGAAAAACATGAGTTTTGAGAAATTAAAATAGTTGTAGTTAGTGTTAAATTGTGCTAGTTGGTTGTAAATGTGAGCAATCATGTTTATGATATTGTTGTATTTATTCTACGTGTTAATATTACTGTCTATTGGGTGAAATTTGTGTTTGTTGGGCTAAAATTCTGCTCATGTTAAGTAGCACTTTGCTCTAAGTCTATCTGAACACCTAAGCAATTGGTGGTAAGTCTGAAAAGCAAAAAATAGCGCAATTTTGCACCAGGTCCCCAAAACTTTGTATGCAGCAATTGCGCTATATACCTGGTTTGAGATTCTAACTTCAGCTATTTCAGCAGACTTGGGAAAGTGTCACAACAGAGTCTGAAATTGTGTTAACATGTTTAATGAGTAATGTTAAGGTTAACATAACATAGTGAGTTGTGGTTAGTACGACCAAAGTTGCAAAAATGATTATTAAATCAAAAATGCGTTATGTGATAATATAGTTTATACAATGAACGATAGTGAAGTGTTATGATGATTAACACTTGGGAATCCTGAAATGTAAAGCGTAGCATAAGACTTGTGTTAAAATAACAAGTTTAGCTAGTAATGCGTTTTATATTGAAACGTGAATATTAGTATGTCTAATGGATGCTATAGTTTTAATACTGTGATTAGGTGAACGTGAGTTTAATATTTTAGCTTACGCTCGAGAAAAGTTTTCTAACTCCATAATTTCATTGAGTTAGTTTATTATGTTGATGCTAGTTTTCTTACTCTACACTTTCGTTGAGTTAGTTCATTTATTATTACTTCATGCTTTTGATTGAGAAAGCTTTTATATCAAATGTTATTGTTTCCAAAATTCATTTGAGCAAACTCTAACTCTAGTATTATTGGAAATTCTCAATTGATTGATTCATTCTAACTTGTTTACAGTTAAGCAAGTTTCTTAAAGTTCTGGAATTCATTTCTAAATATTATAAAACTTGAACCTAGCTTATTTTACTATTCAAGCAAAGGTTAACCATTTTATTCATTCTATTGAATACTTATGCTCTATAGTTATTTCAAGCATGAGTTAGATGTATAAAAGCAATTCATTTATGATTCTCAAATGTTCTAAGTTATGTTGTTATTAAACAATTGTTGTATTATCAATCATTGTGGATTCAACTAGTTCCCTAGTTAATGATCATTAAACTTCAATTACCCTTGAAAGCTTATCCAAACCAAACTTTCTTTGGTGCGGACTTGTACTCTAAATACTGAGATGAACAACCCTATGTTTAAGGGTTTACGCTTAGAGTTGAAATAGTTGTGCATAATACATTGTACGAAGGATTGATCCCGCTGAGTACGTGGAGTCCTTATAGTCATATGACTGTTAAAGTTAAAGTTGAAAGATTACTTATAACTGTGGACATGGTTCATGGTCACTTGACCCTCAGTAGTTTATTTAAGAATGTTAATTGAACAAATTATTCAGTTCTATAGAGCCTATGCGTTGGCAAATGTTGAAAAGTTATAGAACAAATTATTCAGTTCTATAGAGCCTATTATTTGGCAAATGTTGAAAAGTTAATAGAACATATCATTTAGTTCTATTGAGCCTATTATTTGGCAAATGTTGTAAAGAAATTTATTCTTATCTTAAGTGAGCTTTGTTTGCTCACTCTTGCATATTTATATATTTATTGCAGCTATGAATGAGAAGGTAGATAAACCTACAACTAGCAAAGGAAAGGGAAAAATGTACAAGTGATGAAGACTTGTAATTTTGTTTTATCATTGATGATAGACTTTTAATAATGATGTGATGTAATAATTTTATTTCCGCACTTGAATGATTGTATTAAAGGTTGGAGAACCTGTGAGATAATGTTTTTATTTAAGTAATCTTATATGGGCAGGTTTTTATTATTCAATTTATTATAATTGGATAGTTAAATATAAATGTTTTGATTATGCGAACACCAAATCTTGAGGTAATGAAGTACAAGGATTTGGGGGTGTCACAAGTTGGTATCAAAGCCTTAGGTTATGAACCTTAGGTAGGGAAAAGCCTTAGGAAGTAACCTTTGAATAGATAGTGGTGATTAACTCCTAACAAGTTTTAAGGAAGAAATAATAAAACACTTATGTGATTATGTGTTTATACTTATGTGCTCGTGAGTGTCGAGTAGTAATGATTAATGATTAAAACTTCAAATTTTGATGTCAGGATGACTAATGTCGGAGAATCCAGCCAGGCTAGGGAAGATAGACCTCAGATGCCTATAGAGGAGGAGCCTCGAGACATTCATGTTAGTTGGGAACAACTACTGCCACGGGAGTCAGCCCCGTTGGTCACAGTGGTTGAAGATGAGGGTGATGATGTGGAGATGGATGAGGAGGTTCCCGTTGAGTTGCCATAGGAGGATGAGGATGACGAGGACGAGGACGAGGAGACTCCACTAACCTCGATAGCTTCTCGAATGTACGATGAATTCTACGACCATAACGTGGAACTTCAGGATATAGTCGAGGAATTGCAAGAGATAGTAGCTGAACAACAGACTGCAATGACGCAAAAAGACGATGAGATTCTAGATCGTGAGGAACGACTGACAAATGTCGAGGAAAAGCTAGAAACGCATCAAAGGAAGAGAGAGACTAACTACTAATCGAGGAGGTCATTTGAATCAAGAATAAGCTAAGGGAAGAAGCTACGAAGAGGACAAGAGTAGAGGATGCATATGAAGTAATGTTTGAACGAGCCGGGATAGCAGTGAAAGACGCACATGCAAAGAGAATGAAGATGGAAAAGATGAATAGAGTATTCAACACCATGGTTAATCGAGCTCAGGATCGGGTCATGGAATATCCTATTCAGTTCGAGACGCTGCCATCGTACGTATTAGATCGCAGAACAATGTTCCAAGTCATGGAGGAAGAACGTAGTAAGGCTAAGCAGTATCTTAGTAGAACATCGTAGTTGTTGTACGATGAATAAAATGTTAAATAAATTGTAAAATCCCTAGTGTTAAAAAACCTATGGGATATGAGGATGATGTTGTCCTGAAACTTTTGTAGTTCAGGAAGTAATGTAAATAGCAGTAATGCTATTGTTTTATGTTTTCAAAGAGGTTATGAATAAATAAAAGTTGTTATTTTATTCAAAGTGTTATGTGATTTGTGGTTATTTCTTTTGTAGAAGCAAGTTAAGTAGAAATTACTTAAAAGAATTGAGTAATAATCTAATGGGTATATTTTTAAACAGAAAATGCCTCCCAGATGTCAACCACCACGACAGAGAACCAACGAAGGAACCAATAATAACGACAATGTTGATGCTAACCCAATTCAACAGTTAGTGACGTTACTGACAGGAGCGTTGTAGAATCAACCACAGAACCAAGGAACAACATTTAAGGAGTTCAAGGCGGTTGGACCACCTGAATTTCGAGGGTTAGTGAATCCAGTCGAGGCACAGACTTGGATTATGGAAATAGAAAGGTGTTCGATGTTGCTAGCGTAGGAGATGATCGGAGATCGCTTTATGACATTCATGTTGAAAGAAGAAGCTTATTTATTGGTGGCGAATAATAAAACTCGAGAAGGACCCGGGGATGATGACACGGGATAGGTTTAATGAGATATTCTTTGAGACCTATTTTCCGAGAGTTCAAAGAATCACCGGAAGTACAATTTTTGGAACTGAGTCAGGGAACGATGACGGTATCTGAGTATGCCGCTAAATTCAACGAATTGGCGAGGTTTGCACCTTATCAAGTTAGCACGGACGAACACAAGGCAAAGAGGTTTGAACAGGGACTGAAGCCCTGGTTGTACAGTAGGGTTTCCCTATTTTAATTGAAGACTTTCACAGCAGTGATGGATAAAGCAATACTCGCTGAAGGTGGAAGCGAGGCAGTGATAAAGTTCAATCAGGAACAGAAGAAGAAGAAGAACTAGGTGGAAATCAAGAATGGAGGTGGTAGTGGTGGAAACAACAACAACTTGAAGAGGAAGTGGAATGGAAACGTGGGTGTTGGAAACCAGCAGGGTAACCAGCAGGTCAAGAAGTCTGAAGCATGTGCTACATGCGGTAAGTTTCACAAGGGTGCGTGCTTGATGCGGAAATGAGTATGCTTTAATTGTGGCTAGGAGGGTCACATAGCCCCAAATTGCACTAAACCTAAGAAGAATGTGTGCTTCATGTGCGGATCCAAGGATCATTTTGCTCGTGAATGCCCTAAGAAGAAGGATGGAGTGACAACCAGAAGAAATAGAGGCAACAATGGAGGTACAACATCAAACAAACCCACAACTAGAACCTTCAACATGACTGTGCAAGATGCTGTGCAATCAAAAGATGTCGTGTCAGGTATTATCCCAATCAATGATATTGATGCTTATGTATTATTTGATTTGGGTGCTACTTGCTCGTTTATCTCTGATGAATTTGCTAAGAGGTTAGAATTGCCTAGAGAAGAACTGAATTTTCCTTTGAACATAGAGATTGCGAATAAAGAGATAATCCCTGTTAGATTCGTATACAAGAACTGTAGGGTGAACATTAAGGAGAATATCCTAATGGTAGATTTGATTCCGATTAGATTGGGAGAGTTTGATGTTATTTTGGGAATGGATTGGTTGTTCAAATATGGAGCGGTAATTGATTGCCAAAAGAAATGTGTAAACCTTATGACTCCGTCAAAGGTAGTATTCTATGGTAGCAAATTGCCTAGACAAATGAAATGTTTGACGACTATGCAGGCCAAGAAATTGTTGAGTCAAGGCTATGTGGGCTATTTAGCTTACATAGTCGATACTCAGAAAAAGAATGTGAAACTGGAAGAGATACCAGTGGTGAGGGAATTTGAGGATGTGTTTCCAGAGGATTTTCCAGGACTTCCGCCTGACAGAGAAATTGAGTTCGTGATCGACTTAGTGCCAGGGACAACACTGATATCGAAGGCCCCGTACAGAATGGCTCCAGTAGAAATGAAGAAACTGATGGTACAGTTGCAAGAATTATTAGACAAAAAGTATATTCAACCAAGCATATCACCGTGGGGAGCGCCATTGTTATTCGTGAAGAAGAAGGATGGGTCAATGCGTCTTTGCATTGATTATTGAGAATTAAACAAAGTCACTATTAAAAACAAATATCCATTACCAAGAATAGATGACTTGTTTGACCAGTTGAAAGGTGCTAAATACTTTTCGAAAATAGATTTGAGAAGTGGGTATCACCAATTGAAAGTGAGGAAGGAGGATATACCATGAACGGCATTCAAAACTCGTTATGGACATTACGAGTTTCTGGTGATGTCTTTTGGTTTAACCAATGCACCTGCTGCATTCATGGATTTGATGAATAGGGTGTTTAAACTATTCTTAGACAAGTTTGTAGTGGTATTTATCGACGACATTCTAGTGTATTCCAAAACTCAAGAAGAACACGTGGAACACTTACGTTTGACATTTGAAATACTAAGAAAAGAAAAGTTGTACGCAAAATTCTCTAAGTGCGAATTTTGTCTAGATCGTGTGCAATTTCTTGGGCACGTGATTAACAAAGAAGGGATTTCCGTGGATCCATCAAAAGTGGAAGCCGTAATCAATTGGGAACAACCAAGAACACCGTCGGAAGTGAGGAGTTTCTTGGGACTAGTCGGTTATTATAGACGATTTATTCAAGATTTTTCTAAGATAGCTACTCCATTAATAATTTTGACCAGGAAAGCTGTGAAATTTTTTTGGACGGAGAAATTTGAGGAAAGTTTCTAGGATTTGAAGAAGAAATTAAGCATGGTACCTGTGTTGTCATTACCAGATAGTACTGTTAACTTTGTGGTGTATAGTGATGTTTCACATAAAGGGTTGGGATGTGTTCTTATGCAGAACGGCAAAGTAATTGCGTATGCATCAAGAAAACTGAAGGATTATGAGAAAGGGTATCCGACTCATGGTTTGGAATTGGCTGCAGTAGTGTTTGCTCTCAAGATATGGAGACACTATCTCTATGGAGAGAAATATGAAATCTACACAGACCATAAAAGTCTGAAGTATATTTTCACACAGAAAGACCTGAATATGCGACAAAGGAGATGGATGGAATTGATAAAGGATTACGATTGTGAGATCTTTTATCGTCCGGGTAAAGCGAATGTGGTTGCAGATGCTTTGAATAGGAAAGGTCGGGAGAAGTTGATGCTGATAACTACGCAGGAAGAGCTTATTTCAGCAATGGCAAAGCTAGAGTTGGAAATCAAATTTCCAAAGGAATTCGATGAACGATTATTCCAGATAGATACTAGTCCAACTTTGGTGGACAAAGTGAAGAGTGCTCAACTACAAGATAAAGAATGTGAAACGATCAAAGAGAAAGTGGTTGAGGGTGGCGATGTAAAATACAAGATCGACACCGAAGGACTACTACGATTCGAGGAAAGAATTTGGGTTCCAGCAGTACCAGCGCTTAAAGAAGAAATCTTGACCGAAGCACACAACACAAGATATTTGATTCATCCAGGAAGTACAAAGATGTATCAAGATTTGCGGTGACATTTTTGGTGGCCGAATATGAAAAGAGACGTTGCAGAATGCGTTGCAAAATGTTTGACATGTCAGAAAGTGAAAAAGCTGAACATCAACGACCAAGCGGGTTACTTCAACCTTTGGAATTACCAAAATGGAAATGGTAGCATATCACAATGGATTTTGTGGTAGGACTTCCAACGACTCAGAAAGGATATGATGCGATATGGGTGATAGTGGACAGATTAACAAAAACTGCACACTTTTTTGCCAATAAAGATTAGATTTAATCTTGATCAGCTAGCGAAATTTTATGTTAAAGAGATCGTGTCAAGACATGGAGTTCCAGTGTCAATTGTGTCAGATAGAGATCCAAGGTTCACATCAAACTTCTAGAAGAGACTACAAGAATGTATGGGAACACAGTTGCGAATGAGTACAACATATCACCCGCAAACCGATGGGCAAAGTGAACGAACAATCCAAACGTTGGAAGATATGCTGAGAGCGAGCATCATGGATTTCAAAGGAAGTTGGGATGAACATTTACCGTTGGTAGAATTTGCCTACAACAATAGTTACCACGCGAGCATCGGTATGCCACCTTACGAGGCATTGTACGGTAGAAAGTGCAGAACTCCACTATGCTGGGATGAAGTCGATGAACGCCAACTGTTAGGACCAGAAATGGTACAACGAACTGCTGAAGTTGTCAAACTCATCAGGACAAGATTGGTAGCAGCCCAAGACCGATAGAAAAAGTATGCCGGTCAACATAGGTAGAATAGCGAATTTGAATTTGGAAATTTCGTTTTCCTAAAAGTTTATCCTTGGAAGGGGAAGATTCATTTTGGCAAGAAAGGAAAGCTCAGCCCAAGATTTATTGGACCGTTTGAAATATTACGAAGAGTGGGGGAAGTGGCTTACGAGGTAGCTCTACTTCCAGAATTGGAAAATATTCATAATGTTTTTCACATTTCGGTGTTACGACCGTATAAACCCGATTACAAACACGTGATCGAGTATGAACCATTGCAATTCGATAAAGATTTGTCTTATGAAGAAGTTCCTATCTAGATAGTCGACAGGAAAGAACAAGTGCTCAGAAATAAAGTGATACCTTCTGTGAAGGTAATATGGAAAAACCACAATGTCGAAGAGGCAACGTGGGAACTCGAAACAGAAATGATGAAAAGTTACCCTGAGTTATTTGTTTAATCTATGTCTTCGATTCTGGGGACAGAATCTTTATAAGTAGGGAAGAATGTGACGATTTGGCTGTTTGAATTGTGATTCTGAGGACAGAATCCTTTTAAGGAGGGAATGATGTAACATTCCAGAATTTTTAAATGTAATTTTAAATATTTATTGAGTTATATAAATATTTAATGGATGTGATTATCGGTAAATGAATATTTGTTTAATTGATTTAATATTATTTGGAGAATTATTTGTTAAATAAATAATTGATGAATTAAGGAAATGATTATTATATTAATATTTCAATTAAATGATTAATTATTTGTATTGTGTTATGTGATTAAAGGATTTATTTAATTAATTGTGATTTGAGTTAATTAAAATAAATATGAAAGCTTGATTGACAAAAATAACTATATTATAAGGAGTTATTAAAATAAATTAAAGTAATTTATTTTAGTGTTTACCAAACAAGGCTTAATATATTAATTCTTTAATAAAATAAAAGGGTTTTGCAAACAAGCCTTATGGCTTTTGGAATTTCTAGATTTTTAAAATAAAATAATATATAAAATAATAATTATAATATAATTATATATATATATGCGTATATCGTATTAAGTGATATACTTAATAGGTGAATTAAGACCATATCGGTTTTATATTTGTTTTACGCTTAAAAGTTTTCAGTTATTTGGTGGGTTACTAAGAAAAGATATAAAAGAATTGAGAGAAATTGAGAGAAACCTATGAATTTTACAACAATTTCGATTAATGTTTAACAAGGATTGCAAGCAACTTCAAGGTATTTTTACACAACATTAGTATTAGATATATATATATATATATATATATATATATGGATTTATGGCAAAATTTCATGTTACGTGAATTTCATATTTTGAATTGTTGCTTTACAATGGATTACTTGTGATTATGTGAGTATATAGTGATTAGAGATTTTGTTTAAACAACAATGGTATGCTAAATTCGTTTGATGGTGGAAGAAAAAGTTTTGTGATGTATGTTTATATATATATGTTTCATGTGTTCTTGAAAAGTACCAATTTAGATGGTCAATTCTTATATTAAACTGTAAATTGAGGCTTGCATATGTTAGTTCAATGAGGTATGAGTATACCGTAATTGGAATGAGGTAATTTGGACAAGAATTGAAATCACAGTGTTCAATTTTGTGAAGGAACTCGAAAATGGAGTTTTTGTTTGAAAAACATAAGTTTTGAGAAATTAAAATAGTTGTAGTTAGTGTTAAATTGTGCTACTTGGTTTTAAATGTGAGCAATCATGTTTATGATATTGTTGTATTTATTCTACGTGTTAATATTATTATCTATTGGGTGAAATTTGTGTTTGTTGGGCTAAAATTGACTCATCTCATATAGCTTGTCATCTGCTCTATCTGAACACCGACGCAATGCCACACCTGATGCTTGAGGAAAAAATGGTACAATTGCCAAGTCCCAAACCTTTGTATGGCATGCGGTGTGCCCATACTACAGTTTGAGATTCTAACCTCTATTTATTTCGTGAGACTTGGGAAAGTGTCACAACAGAGTCTGAAATTGTGTTAACATGTTAAATGAGTAATGTTAAGGTTAACATAACATAGTGAGTTGTGGTTAGTATTACCAAAGTTGCAAAAATGATTATTAAATCAAAAATACGTTTTGTGATAACATAGTTTATACAATGAACGATAGTGAAGTGTTATGATGATTAACACTTGGGAATTCTGAAATGTAAAGCGTAGCACAAGACTTGTGTTAAAATAACAAGTTTAGCTAGTAATGCGTTTTATATTGAAACGTGAATATTAGTATGTCTAATGGATGTTATGGTTTTAATACTGTGTTTAGGTGAATGTGAGTTTAATATTTTAGCTTACGCTCGAGGCAAGTTTTCTAACTCCATACTTTCATTGAGTTAGTTTATTATGTTGATGCAAGTTTTCTTACTCTACACTTTCGTTGAGTTAGTTCATTTATTATTACTTCATGCTTTTGATTGAGCAAGCTTTTATATCAAATGTTATTGTTTCCAAAATTCATTTGAGTAAACTATAACTCTAGTATTATTGGAAATTCTCAATTGATTGATTCATTATAACTTGTTTACAGTTAAGCAAGTTTCTTAAAGTTCAGGAATTCATTTCTAAATTTTATAAAACTTGAACCTAGCTTATTTTACTATTCAAGCAAAGGTTAATCATTTCATTCATTCTATTGAATACTTATGCTCTATAGTTATTTCAAGCATGAGTTAGATGTATAAAATCAATTCATTTATGATTCTCAAATGTTCTAAGTTATGTTGTTATTAAACAACTGTTGTATTATCAAACATTGTGGATTCAACTAGTTCCCTAGTTGATGATCATTAAACTTCAATTACTCTTGAAAGCTTATCCAAACCAAACATTTTTTGGTGCGAACTTATACTCTAAATACTGAGATGAACAACCCTATGTTTAGGGGTTTACGCTTAGCTTTGAAATGGTTGTGCACAATACATTGTACGAAGGATTGATCCCCCTGAGTACGTGGAGTCCTTATAGTCATATGACTGTTAAAGTTAAAGTTAAAAGATTACTTATAACTGTGGACATGGTTCATGGTCACTTGACCCTCAGTAGTTTATTTAAGAATGTTAATAGAACAAATTATTCAGTTCTGTAGAGCCTATGAGTTGGCAAATGTTGAAACGTTAATAGAACAAATTATTCAGTTCTATAGAGCCTATTATTTGGAAAATATTGAAAAGTTAATAGAACATATCATTCAATTCTATTGAGCCTATTATTTGGCAAATGTTGTAAAAAAAAATTATTCTTATCTCAAGTGAGCTTTGTTTGCTCACTCTTGCATATTTATATATTTATTGCAGCTATGAATGAGAAGGTAGATAAACCTACAACTAGCAAAGGAAAGGGAAAAATGTACAAGTGATGAAGACTTGTAATTTTGTTTTATCATTGATGATAGACTTTTAATAATGATGTGATGTAATAATTTTATTTCCGCACTTGAATGATTGTATTAAAGGTTAGAGAACCTGTGAGATAATGTTTTTATTTAAGTAATCCTATATGGGTAGGTTTTTGTTATTCAATTTATTATAATTGGGTAGTTAAATATGAATGTTTTGATTACGTGAACACCAAATCTTGAGGTAATGAAGTACAGGGATTTGGGGGTGTCACAAAGGAGGTGGAGTTTATCAAGTTGGAGGGAAACAATATGACCCTGTCATAGTACAAAGCTAAGTTTGTTGAGTTGTCCCGGTTTGCGCCCCACTAGGTTGATAATGAGGAGAGAATGACGCGGATGTTTCTAAGAAGTTTGAAACCCGAGATACGTCAATACTTAATTTCTCACAAACTGTGTTTGTATTCAGATGTTGTAAATAGGGCTCAGTTATTGGAGCATGATAATGAGTCAACACAACCCAGAGAGAGCAAATGACAAGTCGATAATACCAATGGTAGCGATTATAGAAGCGATGGATGACAAACGTGGAGGGAATCAAATGCGAAAATGGTAACCACTCAAATTGGTAATCATGGCGAAGATAATAGAAGTGGAAATTTAAAGAAGAGAAGATTCAATAATGATGGAAAGACGTCAGCACTAGTACCTGTTGTTAAGGAAGGAGAACGACCGCCAGTCGTATGTTACAAATATGGAGGGGAGGGACACATCAGTCCAAACTGTACGCAGGAGTCCAAATCATGTTGCAATTGTGGAAGAGAAGGTCACCTAGCCCGATTTTGTCAGGCACCAAAGTTAAGTCTAGCTGGGATAGAGGCATCAAAGGCCGTCCCACACAAGACAAAACCGGTAGTTCAAGGGAGAGAGTTTGTCGTAACCTCCCAAAAGCGAGGAATCCAAACGAGGTGATCACGGGTAAGCTAATCATAAACCCTTGCGAAGCTTATACCTTATTTGATACCGGTTCTACCCATTCTTTTATTTCTTCTACTTGCGCTCAACGTTTAAATTTGACTCCGGAGAAATTAGACTTTGACTTATCGATTGAAACTCCGTTGGGGGAAACCTTTATTACATCCATTGTTTATAAGTCTTGTTTGATTAAAATCGGTAACCGCGCGTTACCTGTCGATCTTATCTCCTTAAAAATACTTGCATATGACGTGATTCTAGGGATTGATCTTATCTCCTTGAGTTTGAACGAGATTTTAAAAATATTTTGCAGGTTGTATTGATTCTTAGCAGGCTCGCTCAATTTAGAAATCTTCTGAACATGAGGTACTATTTATTTATCGATATATTTTGTTTTTTATTCTAATTATTTTTTTAACTTAATTTTATGTTTGAGAACACAGGTTTAACAAGAGTTGCAATCTTCTTGGACGGAGGAGGGACGTAAGAATGTAGCGAGGTTTAGATTTTGTGATAAATTTAGGATGAGAAATAGAGTGGTGTACTTAGGTATAGGAGTAGGAGAGTTAATTTTATAGTTTCCAAATATTCAAGGAGGTGGTATAATTATATTATATTATAATATAATATTATTATATTATATTATATTATATATATAGGAGGTGGTATATCATATATCATATCAT
Organism: Panax quinquefolius; assembly: GCA_020205615.1. Taxonomy (NCBI): domain Eukaryota; kingdom Viridiplantae; phylum Streptophyta; class Magnoliopsida; order Apiales; family Araliaceae; genus Panax; species Panax quinquefolius. Next base: position 79,191 of record JAINUW010000677.1, on the reverse strand, counting down.
ATCATATCATATCATATCATATCATATCATATCATATCATATCATATATATATATATATATTATTATATTAATATATTATATTATATATGTAATAATAAAGTATATCTCTATATATGTATTATATTATATTATCGATTATATATTATATATAATATACATGAGTATATTATATTATTATATTATTATATTATATATTATATTATTATATATTATATATTATATTAAGGATATTATATTATATTATATTATATTATTAATATAGATAATGTATATGTATTTTATTATATATATCTATTATATACTATATATAATATATATATATATATATATAAATATATAATATATATATATATATATAAATATATATATATATATATATATATAATATATATATTATGGTTTACTTGGTTGGTTTAAGGGTTAAACCAATATATAGTCAGTGTAATAATTCTAAATTTTGTTTGGAATATAGTAATTTTTTTGATTGGTCTTGCTTGAATGTGATGGTTCGTTGGTGGTTATTGAATAAACTACCAAGAATTATGGCTTAAACTTTTTGTGATATGGATTTTGAATGAGTTCTTTTATGTATATCTATGTAGTGTATTTGTTATACAGTACTTAATTATTAATTATTCTACTTTATTTTATACTTTTGGTTAGACATAATTTTTCACTTAGGGCACCCATTTGAATATGTTTTGATATCTAATTATATGTCTATATATGGTTGTGCCAAGTGAAAATTTTGTTAATGTCATGGAAATGTTGAGTGCATAAAAGTGTGGCTTGGAAAAGTTGAGTGAATTTTTGTAATGTACAACTTACAACCATGTAATCTGAAGATGGAGGTAAAATATAGAAAATTCAGCTTCTCGAAATTTGATCAAAATTGGTATTTTAAAGCTTGAAGAAATTTCAGTAACAAATGTATTATTAAAATTATAAATTGTTGTTTGCTATGTTTGAATGATATTATACTAATGCGATTTAAGTTTGAACGAGATTTTAAAAATATTTTGCAGGTTGTATTGATTCTTAACAGGCTCGCTCAATTTAAAAATCTTTACGAACATGAGGTACTATTTATCGGTATATTTTGTTTTTATTCTAATTATTTTTTAACTTAATTTTTGTTTGAGAACACATGTTTTAATTAGAGTTGCAACCTTCTTGGGCGGAGAGGAGGACGTAAGAATGTAGTGAGGTTTAGATTTTGTGATAAATTTAGGATGAGAAATAGAGGGTGTACTTGGGTATAGGAGTAGGAGAGCTAATTTTATAGGTTCCAAATATTTAAGAAGGTGGTATAATTATATTATATTATATATATTATATTATATTATATATATATTAGGAGGTGGTATATCATATCATATCATATCATATCATATCATATCATATCATATCATATATTATATTAATATATATATATATATATATATATATATAATGTATATATCTATATATATTATTATATTATATTATCCATTCTATATTATATATAATATATACATAGTATAGTATATTTTATATATATTATATTATATATATATTATAGGATATATATTATATTATATTATATATTATATATTATATTATATTATATATTATATATATATATATTATATTATATATATATATTATTATATATATATATTATATATATAATGTATATATATTTTATTATATTATCTATTATATACTACATATAATATATATACATATTATGTAAATATATAAATATATAAAATGTTATATAAATATATATATATATATAAATATATAATATGTTACATTATGGTTTACTTGATTGGTTTAAGGGTTAACCAATATATGAGTCATGTGTAATTCTAAACTTTGTTTGGAATATAGTAATTTTTTGATTGGTCTTGCTTGAATATGATGGTTAGTTGGTGGTTATTGAATAAACTACCAAGAATTATGGCTTAAACTTTTTGTAATATGGATTTTGAATGAGTTCTTTAATGTATATCTATTTAGTGTATTTGTTATACAATACTTAATTATTAATTATTCTACTTTATTTTATACTTTTGGTTAGACATAATTTTTTCACTTGGGGCACCCATTTGAATATGTTTTGATATCTAATTGTATATATATATGGTTGTGTGCCAAGTGAAAATTTTGTTAATGTCATGAAAATGTTGAGTGCATAGAGTGTGGCTTGGAAAAGTTGAGTGAATTTTTGTAATGTACAACTTACAACCATGTAATCTGAAGATGGAGGTAAAATATAGAAGATTCAGCTTCTCGAAATTGGATTAATATTGGTATTTTCAAGCTTAAAGAAATTTCAAGAATAAATGGTATTATTAAAATTATAAATTGTTGTTTGCTATGTTTGAATGATATTGTACTAATGCGATTTAAGTTTGAACGAGATTTTAAAAATATTTTGCGGTTGTATTGATTCTTAACAAAGCTCGCTCAATTTAGAAATCTTCTGAACATGAGGTACTATTTATCGGTATATTTTGTTTTTTATTCTAATTATTTTTTTTTAACTTAATTTTCTATTTGAGAACACATGTTTAATTAGAGTTGCAACCTTCTTGGGCGGAGGAGGAGGGACGTAAGAATGTAGTGAGGTTTAGATTTTGTGATAAATTTAGGATGAGAAATAGAGGGTGTACTTAGGTATAGGAGTAGGAGAGCTAATTTTATAAGTTCCAAATATTTAAGAAGGTATAATAATTATATTATATTATATTATAATATTATTATATTATATATTATATTATATATATCATATCATATCATATCATATTCATATCATATATATATATATCATATCATATCATATCATATTATTATTATATATATATATATATATATATATATAGATAATGTATATCTCTATATATGTATTATATTATATTATCCATTCTATATTATACATAATATATATATATATAGTATATTTTATATATTATTATATTATATATATATATTATTATATTTTATATTATATTATATTATATTATTATATTATATTATATATATTATATTATATTATATTATTAATATATAATGTATATGTATTTTATTATATTATCTATTATATACTACACATAATATACATATATATTATGTAAATATATAAATATATAAAATGTTATATATAATATATATATATTATATATATATATATATATATTACATTACATGTTTACTTTTGGTTTAAGGGTCCACCAATATATATGAGTCTTGTGTAATTCTAAACTTTGTTTGGAATATAGTAATTTTTGATTGGTCTTGCTTGAATATGATGGTTCGTTGGTGGTTATTGAATAAACTACCAAGAATTATGGCTTAAACTTTTTGTAATATGGATTTTGAATGAGTTCTTTAATGTATATCTATGTAGTGTATTTGTTATACAGTACTTAATTATTAATTATTCTACTTTATTTTATACTTTTGGTTAGACATAATTTTTCACTTGGGGCACCCATTTGAATATGTTTTGATATCTAATTGTATGTCTATATATGGTTGTGCCAAGTGAAAATTTTGTTAATGTCATGGAAATGTTGAGTGCATAGAGTGTGGCTTGGAAAAGTTGAGTGAATTTTTGTAATGTACAACTTACAACCATGTAATCTGAAGATGGAGGTAAAATATAGAAGATTCAGCTTCTCGAAATTGGATCAAAATTGGTATTTTTAAGCTTGAAGAAATTTCAGTAACAAATGTATTATTAAAATTATAAATTGTTGTTTGCTATGTTTGAATGATATTGTACTAATGCGATTTAAGTTTGAACGAGATTTTAAAAATATTTTGCAGGTTGTATTGATTCTTAACAAGCTCGCTCAATTTAGAAATCTTTACGAACATGAGGTACTATTTATCGGTATATTTTGTTTTTTATTCTAATTATTTTTTTAACTTAATTTTCTGTTTGAGAACACATGTTTAATTAGAGTTGCAACCTTCTTGGACAGAGGAGGGACGTAACAATGTAGTGAGGTTTAGATTTTGTGATAAATTTAGGAAGAGAAATAGAGGGGTGTACTTAGGGTATAGGAGTAGGAGAGCTAATTTTATAGGTTCCAAATATTTAAGAAGGTGGTATAATTATATTATATTATAATATTATTATATTATATATTATTAAGGAGGTGGTATATCATATCATATCATATCATATCATATATCATATCATATCATATCATATCATATCATATATATTATATTATATTATATATATATATATATATAGATAATGTATATCTCTATATATATATATATTATATTATATTATCTTATTCTATATATACATAATATATATATATATAGTATATATTTTATATTATTATATTATATATTATATTATATTATATTATATATATATTATATATATTATATTATATTATATTATATTATATATATATTATATTATATTATATTATATTATATATTATATTATATATAGATAATATATATGTATTTTATTATATTATCTATTATATATTATATATAATATATATATATGTATATGTAAATATATAAATATATAAAATGTTATATAAATATATATATATTATATATATATGTAATATATTACATTATGGTTTACTTTACTTGATTGGTTTAAGGGTTGACCAATATATGAGTCATGTGTAATTCTAAACTTTGTTTGGAATATAGTAATTTTTTGATTGGTCTTGCTTGAATGTGATGGTTCGTTGGTGGTTATTGAATAAACTACCAAGAATTATGGCTTAAACTTTTTGTGATATGGATTTTGAATGAGTTCTTTTATGTATATCTATTTAGTGTATTTGTTTTACAGTACTTAATTATTAATTATTCTACTTTATTTTATACTTTTGGTTAGACATAATTTTTCACTTGGGGCACCCATTTGAATATGTTTTGATATCTAATTGTATGTCTATATATGGTTGTGCCAAGTGAAAATTTTGTTAATGTCATGGAAATGTTGAGTGCATAGAGTGTGGCTTGGAAAAGTTGAGTGAATTTTTGTAATGTACAACTTACAACCATGTAATCTGAAGATGGAGGTAAAATATAGAAGATTCAGCTTCTCGAAATTGGATCAAAATTGGTATTTTTAAGCTTGAAGAAATTTCAGTAACAAATGTATTATTAAAATTATAAATTGTTGTTTGCTATGTTTGAATGATATTGTACTAATGCGATTTAAGTTTGAACGAGATTTTAAAAATATTTTGCAGGTTGTATTGATTCTTAACAGGCTCGCTCAATTTAGAAATCTTTACGAACATGAGGTACTATTTATCGGTATATATTTTTTTTATTCTAATTATTTTTTTAACTTAATTTTCTGTTTGAGAACACATGTTTAATTAGAGTTGCAACCTTCTTGGACAGAGGAGGGACGTAAGAATGTAGTGAGGTTTAGATTTTGTGATAAATTTAGGATGAGAAATAGAGGGGTGTACTTAGGTATAGGAGTAGGAGAGCTAATTTTATAGTTTCAAATATTTAAGAAGGTGGTATAATTATATTATATTATAATATTATTATATTATATATTAAGGAGGTATATATCATATCATATCATATCATATCATATCATATCATATCATATATCATATCATATATATATATATCATATCATATTATTATTATATATATATATATTATATATATGTATATAGATAATGTATATCTCTATATATATATATTATATTATATTATCCATTCTATATTATACATAATATATATATAGTATAGTATATTTTTTATATTATATATTATATATTATATTAAGGATATTATATATTATTATATTATATATATATTATATATATATTATATTATATTATATATATATATATATATAATATATGTATTTTATTATATTATCTATTATATACTATATATATATATACATATACGTATGTATATAAATATATAAATATATAAAATGTTATATAAATATATACATATTATATAAATATATAATATGTTACATTATATATTTACTTTTGGTTTAAGGGTCCACCAATATATGAGTCATGTGTAATTCTAAACTTTGTTTGGAATATAGTAATTTTTTTTTTGATTGGTCTTGCTTGAATATGATGGTTAGTTGGTGGTTATTGAATAAACTACCAAGAATTATGGCTTAAACTTTTTTGTAATATGGATTTTGAATGAGTTCTTTTAATGTATATCTATTTAGTGTATTTGTTTTACAGTACTTAATTATTCTACTTTATTTTATACTTTTGGTTAGACATAATTTTTCACTTGGGGCACCCATTTGAATATGTATTTGATATCTAATTGTATGTCTATATATGGTTGTGCCAAGTGAAAATTTTGTTAATATCATGGAAATGTTGAGTGCATAGAGTGTGGCTTGGAAAAGTTGAGTGAATTTTTTTGTAATGTACAACTTACAACCATGTAATCTGAAAGATGGAGGTAAAATATAGAAGATTTAGCTTCTCGAAATTGGATCAAAATTGGTATTTTTAAGCTTGAAGAAATTTCAGTAACAAATGTATTATTAAAATTATAAATTGTTGTTTGCTATGTTTGAATGATATTGTACTAATGCGATTTAAGTTTGAACGAGATTTTAAAAATATTTTGCAGGTTGTATTGATTCTTAATAGGCTCGCTCAATTTAGAAATCTTTACGAACATGAGGTACTATTTATCGGTATATATTTTTTTTTATTCTAATTATTTTTTAACTTAATTTTTGTTTGAGAACACATGTTTAATTAGAGTTGCAACCTTCTTGGACAGAGGAGGAGGACGTAAGAATGTAGTGAGGTTTAGATTTTGTGATAAATTTAGGATGAGAAATAGAGGGGGTGTACTTGGGTATAGGGTAGGAGAGCTAATTTTATAGGTTCCAAATATTTAAGAAGGTGGTATAATTATATTATATTATAATATTATTATATATATATTAAGGAGGTGGTATATCATATCATATCATATCATATATATATCATATATATCATATCATATCATATCATATATATAATATATATATATATATATATATATAATATATATAATATATATCTCTATATATGTATTATATTATATTATCCATTCTATATTATATATATATATATATATATATATATTTTATATTATATTATATTATATATATATATTAAGGAGGTTATATTATATTATATTATATATATATATTATATTATATTATATTATATATATATATATATATATATATATATATATTATATATATTATATATATATATATATATATATTATATATATATATATATATATATATATGTAAATATATAAATATATAAATGTTATATAAATATATATATATTATATAATATATATATAATATGTTACATTATATTTTTTACGGATTGGTTTAAGGGTTGACCAATATATGAGTCATGTGTAATTCTAAACTTTTGTTTGGAATATAGTAATTTTTTTGATTGGTCTTGCTTGAATATGATGGTTAGTTGGTGGTTATTGAATAAACTACCAAGAATTATGGCTTAAACTTTTTGTAATATGGATTTTGAATGAGTTCTTTAATGTATATCTATTTAGTGTATTTGTTTATACAATACTTAATTATTAATTATTCTACTTTATTTTATACTTTTGGTTAGACATAATTTTTCACTTGGCACCCATTTGAATATGTTTTGATATCTAATTGTATGTCTATATATGGTTGTGCCAAGTGAAAATTTTGTTAATGTCATGGAAATGTTGAGTGCATAGAGTGTGGCTTGGAAAGGTTGAGTGAATTTTTGTAATGTACAACTTACAACCATGTAATCAAGATGGAGGTAAAATATAGAAGATTTAACTTCTCGAAATTGGATCAAAATTGGTATTTTTAAGCTTGAAGAAATTTCGATAATAAAATATTATTATTAAAATTATAAATTGTTGTTTTGCTATGTTTGAATGATATTGTACTAATGCGATTTAAGTTTGAACGAGATTTTAAAAATATTTTGCGAGTTGTATTGATTCTTAACAGTGCTCGCTCAATTTAGAAATCTTTACTGAACATGAGGTACTATTTATCGGTATATTTTGTTTTTATTCTAATTATTTTTTAACTTAATTTTTTGTTTGAGAACACATGTTTAATTAGAGTTGCAACCTTCTTGGGATGAGAGGAGGGACGTAAGAATGTAGTGAGTTTTAGATTTTGTGATAAATTTAGGAAAGAGAAATAGAGGGGTGTACTTAGGTATAGGAGTAGGAGAGCTAATTTTATAGGTTCCAAATATTTAAGAAGGTGGTATAATTATATTATATTATAATATTATATTATATATATATATATAGGAGGTATATATATATATCATATCATATCATATCATATATCATATCATATCATATCATATCATATCATATCATATATATTATATTATATATTATATTATATATATAATATAGATAATGTATATCTCTATATATATATTATATTATATTATCCATTCTATATTATACATAATATACATAGTATAGTATATTTTTATATTATTATATTATATATTATATTAAGGAGGTTATATTATATTATATTATATTATATTATATTATATATTATATATATTATATTATATATATATATATATATATATATAATATATATATATTTATATCTATTATATATATATATATATATATATATATATGTATATATGTAAATATATAAATATATATAATATATTATATATATATATATATATATATATAATATATATATATGTTACATTATATATTACTGGTTGGTTTAAGGGTTTGACCAATATATGAGTCATGTGTAAATTCTAAACTTTGTTTGGAATATAGTAATTTTTTTGATTGGTTTTTGCTTGAATATGATGGTTCGTTGGTGGTTATTGAATAAACTACCAAGAATTATAAACTAAACTTTTTGTAATATGGATTTTGAATGAGTTCTTTAATGTATATCTATTTAGTGTATTTGTTTTACAATACTTAATTATTAATTATTCTACTTTATTTTATACTTTTTGTTAGACATAATTTTTCACTTGGGGCACCCATTTGAATATGTATTGGTATATCTATTTGTATGTCTATATATGGTTGTGCGAAGTAAAAATTTTATTAATGTTTTAGAAAGGTTGAGTGCATAGTGTGTGGTTTGGAAATGTTGAGTGAATTTTGGTAACGTACAACTTACAACCATGTAATCTGAAGATGGCGGTAAAATATAGAAGCTTCAGCTTCTCGAAATTGGATCAATATTGGTATTTTTAAGCTTGAAGAAATTTCAGTAACAAATGTATTATTAAAATTATAAATTGTTGTTTGCTATGTTTGAATGATATTGTACTAATGCGATTTAAGTTTGAACGAGATTTTAAAAATATTTTGCAGGTTGTATTGATTCTTAACAGGCTCGCTCAATTTAGAAATCTTTACGAGCATGAGGTACTATTTATCGGTATATTTTTTTTTTATTCTAATTATTTTTTTAACTTAATTTTTTGTTTGAGAACACATGTTTAATTAGAGTTGCAACCTTCTTGGACAGAGGAGGGACGTAACAATGTAGTGAGGTTTAGATTTTGTGATAAATTTAGGAAAGAGAAATAGAGGGGTGTACTTGGGTATAGGAGTAGTAGAGAGCTAATTTTATAGGTTCCAAATATTTAAAATATTTAAGAAGGTGGTATAATTATATTATATTATATTATTATATATATATATATAAGGAGGTGGTATATCATATCATATCATATCATATATCATATATATCATATCATATCATATCATATCATATATATTATATTATTATATATATATATATATAGATAATGTATATCTCTATATATGTATTATATTATATTATCCATATATATTATAATATATATATACATAGTATATTTTTATATTTTTATATTATATATTATATTATAAGGAGGTTATATATATATTATATTATATTATATTATATTATATATATTATATTATATTATATATTATATAGATAATGTATATGTATTTTATTATATATTATTATATATATATATATATATATATATATATGTATGTAAATATATATATATATAAAATATTATATATATATATATATATATATATATATATATATATATATTACATTATATGGTTTTGGATTGGTTTATGGGTCGACCAATATATGAGTAATGTGTAATTTTATACTTTGTTTGGAATATAGTAATTTTTTTGATTGGTCTTGCTTGAATGTGATGGTTCGTTGGTGGTTATTGAATAAACTATCAAGAATTATGGCTTAAACTTTTTGTGATATGGATTTTGAATGTGTTCTTTTATGTATATCTATTTAGTGTATTTGTTTTACAGTACTTAATTCTTAATTATTCTACTTTATTTTATACTTTTGGTTAGACATACATAATTTTTCACTTGGGGCACCCATTTGAATATGTTTTGATATCTAATTGTATGTACATATATGGTTTGTGCCAAGTGAAAATTTTGTTAATGTCATGGAAAGTTTGAGTGCATAGAGTGTGGCTTGGAAAGGTTGAGTGAATTTTTGTAATGTACAACTTACAACCATGTAATCTGAAGATGGAGGTAAAATATAGAAGATTTACTTCTAAAATTGGATCAATATTGGTATTTTCAAGCTTGAAGAAATTTCATAACAAATGTATTATTAAAATTATAAATTGTTGTTTGCTATGTTTGAATGATATTGTACTAATGCGATTTAAGTTTGAACGAGATTTTAAAAATATTTTTTAGGTTGTATTGATTCTTAATGAGGCTCGCTCAATTTAGAAATCTTCTGAACATGAGGTACTATTTATCGGTATATTTTTTTTTTATTCTAATTATTTTTTAACTTAATTTTTCTGTTTGAGAACACATGTTTAATTAAGAGTTGCAACCTTCTTGGATGAGGAGGAGGGACGTAAGAATGTAGTGAGGTTTAGATTTTGTGATAAATTTAGGAAAGAAATAGAGGGGTGTACTTAGGTATAGGAGTAGGAGAGCTAATTTTATAGGTTCCAAATATTTAAGGAAGGTGGTATAATTATATTATATTATAATATTATTATATTATATATTATATTAAGGAGGTGGTATATCATATCATATATATATATATCATATCATATCATATATATATCATATCATATCATATCATATCATATTATATTATTATATTATATATATATATATATGTATATAGATAATGTATATCTATATATATATATTATATTATATTATCCATTCTATATTATACATAATATATATGAGTATAGTATATTTTATATTATATATTATATATATATTATATATATTATATTATATTATATTATATTATATTATATATATATTATATATATATTATATTATATATATATATTATATATATAATATATATATATTTTATTATATTATATATACATATATTATACATAATATACATATATATATATATATGTATATATATATATATATATATATATATAATATATATATATATATATATATGTAATATATTACATTATGGTTTACTTGATTGGTTTATGGGTTGACACCAATATATGAGTCATGTGTAATTCTAAATTTTGTTTGGAATATAGTAATTTTTTTGATTGGTCTTTGCTTGAATATGATGGTTAGTTGGTGGTTATTGAATAAACTACCAAGAATTATAAACTTAAACTTTTTGTGATATGGATTTTGAATGAGTTCTTTTATGTATATCTATGTAGTGTATTTGTTTTACAGTACTTAATTATTAATTATTCTACTTTATTTTATACTTTTGGTTAGACATAATTTTTCACTTGGGGCACCCATTTGAATATGTTTTGATATCTAATTGTATGTACATATATGGTTGTGCCAAGTGAAAATTTTGTTAATGTCATGGAAAGGTTGAGTGCATAGAGTGTGGCTTGGAAAAGTTGAGTGAATTTTTGTAATGTACAACTTACAACCATGTAATCAGAAGATGGAGGTAAAATATAGAAGATTCAGCTTCTCGAAATTGGATCAATATTGGTATTTTCAAGCTTGAAGAAATTTCAGTAACAAATGTATTATTAAAATTAGAAATTGTTGTTTGCTATGTTTGAATGATATTGTACTAATGCGATTTAAGTTTGAACGAGATTTTAAAAATATTTTGCGAGTTGTATTGATTCTTAATGAGCTCGCTCAATTTAGAAATCTTCTGAACACATGAGGTACTATTTATCGGTATATTTTTTTTTTTATTCTAATTATTATTTTTTACTTAATTTTTCTGTTTGAGAACACATGTTTAATTAGAGTTGCAACCTTCTTGGGCGAGAGGAGGGACGTAAGAATGTAGTGAGGTTTAGATTTTGTGATAAATTTAGGAAAGAAATAGAGGGTGTACTTGGGTATAGGAGTAGGAGAGCTAATTTTATAGGTTCCAAATATTTAAGAAGGTGGTATAATTATATATATATTATAATATTATATTATATATATATTAAGGAGGTGGTATATCATATCATATCATATCATATCATATCATATATATATCATATCATATCATATCATATATATTATATTATATATATATATATATATATATATATATATGATAATGTATATCTCTATATATATATATATTATATTATTATCCATTCTATATTATACATAATATACATAGAGTATATATATTTTATATTATATATATATATTATATTAATATATTATATTATATTATATTATATTATATATATATATATATATATTATATATTATTATATATAGATAATGTATATATATTTTATTATATTATCTATTATATACTAATATATATATATATATATATGTATATATATATATATATATATAAATGTTATATAAATATATATATATATATATATATATATAATATATTACATTATGGTTTACTGGATTGGTTTATGGGTCAACCAATATATGAGTCATGTGTAATTCTAAACTTTGTTTGGAATATAGTAATTTTTTGATTGGTTTTTGCTTGAATATGATGGTTCGTTGGTGGTTATTGAATAAACTACCAAGAATTATGGCTTAAACTTTTTGTAATATGGATTTTGAATGAGTTCTTTAATGTATATCTATTTAGTGTATTTGTTATACAATACTTAATTATTAATTATTCTACTTTATTTTATACTTTTGGTTAGACATAATTTTTCACTTGGGGCACCCATTTGAATATGTTTTGATATCTAATTGTATGTACATATATGGTTGTGCCAAGTGAAAATTTTGTTAATGTCATGAAAATGTTGAGTGCATAGAGTGTGGCTTGGAAAAGTTGAGTGAATTTTTGTAATGTACAACTTACAACCATGTAATCAAGAAGATGGAGGTAAAATATAGAAGATTGACTTTTTTCAAATTGGATCAAAATTGGTATTTTTAAGCTTGAAGAAATTTCAGTAACAAATGTATTATTAAAATTATAAATTGTTGTTTGCTATGTTTGAATGATATTGTACTAATGCGATTTAAGTTTGAACGAGATTTTAAAAATATTTTGCAGGTTGTATTGATTCTTAACAGGCTCGCTCAATTTAGAAATCTTTACGAACATGAGGTACTATTTATCGGTATATTTTGTTTTTTATTCTAATTATTTTTTTAACTTAATTTTCTGTTTGAGAACACATGTTTAATTAGAGTTGCAACCTTCTTGGGACAGAGGAGGAGGACGTAAGAATGTAGTGAGGTTTAGATTTTGTGATAAATTTAGGATGAGAAATAGAGGGGTGTACTTGGGTATAGGAGTAGGAGAGCTAATTTTATAGGTTCCAAATATTTAAGAAGGTATAATTATATTATATTATAATATTATATATTATATATTAAGGAGGTGGTATATCATATCATATCATATATCATATATATCATATCATATATCATATTATTATATTATTATATTATATTATATATATATATATGTAATATATAATGTATATATATATATGTATTATATATTATATTATCCATTCTATATTATACATATAATATACATGAGTATAGTATATTTTATATTTTTTTATATATATATTATATTAAGGAGGTTATATTATATTATATTATATATATATTATATTATATTATATTATATTATATTATATATATATATAGATAATGTATATATATTTTATTATATTATCTATTATATACTATACATAATATACATATATGTGTATATATATATATAATATATATATATATGTTATATATATATATATATATATATATATATATATAATATGTTACATTATGGTTTACGGATTGGTTTAAGGGGTTAACACCAATATATGAGTCATGTGTAATTCTAAATTTTGTTTGGAATATAGTAATTTTTTTTGATTGGTCTTGCTTGAATATGATGGTTAGTTGGTGGTTATTGAATAAACTACCAAGAATTATAAACTTAAACTTTTTGTGATATGGATTTTGAATGAGTTCTTTAATGTATATCTATGTAGTGTATTTGTTATACAATACTTAATTATTAATTATTCTACTTTATTTTATACTTTTGGTTATACATAATTTTTCACTTGGGGCACCCATTTGAATATGTTTTGATATCTAATTGTATGTACATATATGGTTGTGCCAAGTGAAAATTTTGTTAATGTCATGGAAATGTTGAGTGCATAGAGTGTGGCTTGGAAAAGTTGAGTGAATTTTTGTAATGTACAACTTACAACCATGTAATCTAAGATGGAGGTAAAATATAGAAGATTCAACTTTCGAAATTGGATCAATTTGGTATTTTTAAGCTTGAAGAAATTTCAAGAACAAATGTATTATTAAAATTATAAATTGTTGTTTGCTATGTTTGAATGATATTGTACTAATGCGATTTAAGTTTGAACGAGATTTTAAAAATATTTTGCAGGTTGTATTGATTCTTAACAGGCTCGCTCAATTTAGAAATCTTTACGAACATGAGGTACTATTTATCGGTATATTTTTTTTTTATTCTAATTATTTTTTTAACTTAATTTTCTGTTTGAGAACACATGTTTAATTAGAGTTGCAACCTTCTTGGACAGAGGAGGGACGTAACAATGTAGTGAGGTTTAGATTTTGTGATAAATTTAGGATGAGAAATAGAGGGGTGTACTTGGGTATAGGAGTAGGAGAGCTAATTTTATAGGTTCCAAATATTTAAGAAGGTGGTATAATTATATTATATTATAATATTATAATATTATATATTAAGGAGGTGGTATATCATATCATATCATATCATATATATCATCATATCATATCATATCATATATATCATATCATATTATTATATTAATATATTATATTATATATATATATATAGATAATGTATATCTCTATATATGTATTATATTATATTATCCATTCTATATTATACATAATATATATGATATATAGTATATTTTTATATTATTATATTATATATTATATTATTAGGATATTATATTATATTATATTATATTATATATATATTATATTATATTATATTATATATATATATATTAATATAGATATGTATATTATTTTATTATATTATCTATTATATACACATAATATATATACATATATGTATATAAATATATAAATATATAAAATGTTATATAAATATATACATATTATATATAAATATATATATGTAATATATTACATTATGGTTTACTGGATTGGTTTAAGGGTAATTCAATATATGAGTCATGTGTAATTCTAAATTTTGTTTGGAATATAGTAATTTTTTTTGATTGGTCTTGCTTGAATATGATGGTTCGTTGGTGGTTATTGAATAAACTACCAAGAATTATAAGCTAAACTTTTTGTAATATGGATTTTGAATGAGTTCTTTAATGTATATCTATGTAGTGTATTTGTTATACAATACTTAATTATTAATTATTCTACTTTATTTTATACTTTTGGTTATACATAATTTTTCACTTGGGGCACCCATTTGAATATGTTTTGATATCTAATTGTATGTCTATATATATGGTTGTGCCAAGTGAAAATTTTGTTAATGTCATGAAAATGTTGAGTGCATAGAGTGTGGCTTGGAAAAGTTGAGTGAATTTTTGTAATGTACAACTTACAACCATGTAATCTGAAGATGGAGGTAAAATATAGAAGATTCAGCTTCTCGAAATTGGATCAAAATTGGTATTTTTAAGCTTGAAGAAATTTCAGTAACAAATGTATTATTAAAATTATAAATTGTTGTTTGCTATGTTTGAATGATATTGTACTAATGCGATTTAAGTTTGAACGAGATTTTAAAAATATTTTGCAGGTTGTATTGATTCTTAACAGGCTCGCTCAATTTAGAAATCTTTACGAACATGAGGTACTATTTATCGGTATATTTTTTTTTTTATTCTAATTATTTTTTTAACTTAATTTTCTGTTTGAGAACACATGTTTAATTAGAGTTGCAACCTTCTTGGACAGAGGAGGGACGTAACAATGTAGTGAGGTTTAGATTTTGTGATAAATTTAGGATGAGAAATAGAGGGGTGTACTTGGGTATAGGGAGTAGGAGAGCTAATTTTATAGGTTCCAAATATTTAAGAAGGTGGTATAATTATATTATATTATAATTTATTATAATATATATTAAGGAGGTGGTATATCATATCATATCATATCATATATATCATATATATCATATCATATATATCATATCATATCATATATATATATTATATATATATTATATATATATATATAGATAATGTATATCTCTATATATGTATTATATTATATTATCCATTCTATATTATACATAATATATATATATATATATATTTTTATATTATTATATTATATATTATATATATTATATTATATTATATTATATTATATTATATATATATATTATATTATATATAATATATTATATTATATTATATTATTATATATATAATAATGTATATGTATTTTATTATATTATCTATTATATACTATATATAATATACATATATGTATGTAAATAATATATAAATATATAATATGTTATATAAATATATACATATTATATAAATATGTAATATATTATATTATGGTTTATTATGGTTTATTTGTTTGGTTTAGGGTCCACCAATATATGAGTCATGTGTAATTCTAAACTTTGTTTGGAATATAGTAATTTTTTTGATTAGTTTTGCTTGAATGTGATGATTTGTTGGTGGTTATTGAATAAACTACCAAGAATTATGGCTTAAACTTTTTGTGATATGGATTTTGAATGAGTTCTTTTATGTATATCTATTTAGTGTATTTGTTTTACAATACTTAATTATTAATTATTCTACTTTATTTTATACTTTTTGTTAGAAATAATTTTTCACTTGGGGCACCCATTTGAATGTATTAATATCTAATTGTATGTCTATATATGGTTGTGCCAAGTGAAAATTTTGTTAATGTCATGGAAAGGTTTAGTGCATAGACTGTGGCTTGGAAAGGTTGAGTGAATTTTTGTAATGTACAACTTACAACCATGTAATCAAGATGGAGGTAAAATATAGAAGATTCAAATTTCTCAAAATTGGATCAAAATTGGTATTTTTAAGCTTGAAGAAATTTCAAAGAATAAATGTATTATTAAAATTATAAATTGTTGTTTGCTATGTTTGAATGATATTGTACTAATGCGATTTAAGTTTGAACGAGATTTTAAAAATATTTTGCAGGTTGTATTGATTCTTAACAGGATCGCTCAATTTAGAAATCTTTACGAACATGAGGTACTATTTATCGGTATATTTTGTTTTTTATTCTAATTATTTTTTTAACTTAATTTTCTGTTTGAGAACACATGTTTAATTAGAGTTGCAACCTTCTTGGACAGAGGAGGGACGTAACAATGTAGTGAGGTTTAGATTTTGTGATAAATTTAGGATGAGAAATAGAGGGGTGTACTTGGGTATAGGAGTAGGAGAGCTAATTTTATAGGTTCCAAATATTTAAGAAGGTGGTATAATTATATTATATTATAATATTATTATATTATTATATTATATATTAAGGAGGTGGTATATCATATCATATCATATCATAACATATCGTATCATATCATATTATTATATTAATATATTATATTATATATGTAATATAGATAATGTATATCTCTATATATGTATTATATTATATTATCCATTCTATATTATACATAATATACATTAGTATAGTATATTTTTATATTATTATATATATATTATATTAAGGAGGTTATATTATATTATATTATATTATATTATTATTATATTATATATTATATATATATATTATATATATTATATTCTATATATATTATTAATATAGATATGTATATATATTTTATTATATTATCTATTATATACTATATAATATACATATGTATATATAAATATATAAATATATAAAATGTTATATAAATATATACATATTATATAAATATGTAATATGTTACATTATGGTTTACGGATTGGTTTAAGGGTCGACCAATATATGAGTCATGTGTAATTCTAAATTTTGTTTGGAATATAGTAATTTTTTTTGATTGGTCTTGCTTGAATATGATGGTTCGTTGGTGGTTATTGAATAAACTACCAAGAATTATGGCTTAAACTTTTTGTAATATGGATTTTGAATGAGTTCTTTAATGTATATCTATGTAGTGTATTTGTTATACAGTACTTAATTATTAATTATTCTACTTT
Organism: Panax quinquefolius; assembly: GCA_020205615.1. NCBI lineage: Eukaryota > Viridiplantae > Streptophyta > Magnoliopsida > Apiales > Araliaceae > Panax > Panax quinquefolius. The sequence goes on along the minus strand of JAINUW010000677.1, from coordinate 60,451 downwards.
ATTTTATACTTTTGGTTATACATAATTTTTCACTTGGGGCACCCATTTGAATATGTTTTGATATCTAATTGTATGTACATATATGGTTGTGCAAGTGAAAATTTTGTTAATGTCATGGAAATGTTGAGTGCATAGAGTGTGGCTTGGAAAAGTTGAGTGAATTTTTGTAATGTACAACTTACAACCATATAATCTGAAGATGGAGGTAAAATATAGAAGATTCAGCTTCTCGAAATTGGATCAAAATTGGTATTTTTAAGCTTGAAGAAATTTCAGTAACAAATGTATTATTAAAATTATAAATTGTTGTTTGCTATGTTTGAATGATATTGTACTAATGCGATTTAAGTTTGAACGAGATTTTAAAAATATTTTGCAGGTTGTATTGATTCTTAACAGTCTCGCTCAATTTATAAATCTTTACGAACATGAGGTACTATTTATCGGTATATTTTGTTTTTTAGTCTAATTATTTTTTTAACTTAATTTTCTTTTTGAGAACACATGTTTAATTAGAGTTGCAACCTTCTTGGATGAGGAGGAGGGGCGTAATGATGTAGTGAGGTTTAGATTTTGTGATAAATTTAGGATGAGAAATAGAGGGGTGTACTTGGGTATAGGAGTAGGAGAGCTAATTTTATAGGTTCCAAATATTTAAGAAGGTGGTATAATTATATTATATTATAATATTATTATAGTATATATTAAGGAGGTGGTATATCATATCATATCATATTGCATATCATATCATAACATATCGTATCATATCATATTATTATATTAATATATTATATTATATATGTAATATAGATAATGTATATCTCTATATATGTATTATATTATATTATCCATTCTATATTATACATAATATACATTAGTATAGTATATTTTTATATTATTATATTATATATTATATTAAGGAGGTTATATTATATATATTATATTATATTATATTATTATATTATATATTATATTATATTATATTATATTATATTATATTATATTATTAATATAGATAATGTATATGTATTTTATTATATTATCTATTATATACTATACATAATATACATACGTATGTATGTAAATATATAAATATATAAAATGTTATATAAATATATACATATTATATAAATATGCAATATGTAAATTATGGTTTACGGATTGGTTTAAGGGTCGACCAATGTATGAGTCATGTGTAATTCTAAACTTTGTTTGGAATATAGTAATTTTTTTGATTGGTCTTGCTTGAATATGATGGTTCGTTGATAGTTATTGAATAAACTACCAAGAATTATGGCTTAAACTTTTTTTAATATGGATTTTGAATGAGTTCTTTAATGTATATCTATGTAGTGTATTTGTTATACAGTACTTAATTATTAATTATTCTACTTTATTTTATACTTTTGGTTAGACATAATTTTTCACTTGGGGCACCTATTTGATTATGTATTGATATCTAATTGTATGTCTATATATGGTTGTGCCAAGTGAAAATTTTGTTAATATAATGGAAATGTTGAGTGCATAGAGTGTAGCTTGGAAAAGTTCAGTGAATTTTTGTAATGTACAACTTACAACCATGTAATCTGAAGATGGAGGTAAAATATAGAAGATTCAGCTTCTCGAAATTGGATCAAAATTGGTATTTTTAAACTTAAAGAAATTTCAATAACAAATGTATTATTAAAATTAAAAATTGTTGTTTGCTATGTTTGAATGATATTGTGCTAATGCGATTTAAGTTTGAACGAGATTTTAAAAATATTTTGCAGGTTGTATTGATTCTTAACAGGCTTGCTCAATTTAGAAATCTTTACGAACATGATGTACTATTTATCGGTATATTTTGTTTTTTATTCTAATTATTTTTTTAACTTAATTTTCTGTTTGAGAACACAAGTTTAATTAGAGTTGCAACCTTCTTGGACAGAGGAGGGACGTAAGAATGTAGTGAGGTTTAGATTTTGTAATAAATTTAGGATGAGAAATAGAGGGGTGTACTTAGGTATATGAGTAAGTGTTGCCTCCTTTTTAGTTTTAACAAAAGGACTCTAACTCATGCAAGCATACATGGGTCAACAAGTAGTACAAAGTAAATAGTATCGATTCACAAAGAAAGGTTTTAAAGTTAAACTGTTATACACCAATTGTATCACTATTTTTATATGCTTAAACAAATAATTCACAATTATGCTTAATCTATATTCAATTAATGAATAAAACACAAGACTAATTTAATGAAATCAAATTTGGAAAGAATGTGATTCTAACTTCATTTCATATTTCATCTAAATAATACCATCATGCACAATCATACATTTATCATGGAAAATATGCAAAGAGCATAAAAGTAGACATAGTCATTTTTCAATGAATTATGACATGTTTACATAACATCCACATTGCGATAGAAATCATGTAATCAACAATAATGCCAAAATCACTATATTCTTATGTGAAATTGTAACACTAATGAATTGAAGCACAAGCTCTTATAATACTAGACACGGTGAAATTATATATTTCTATCTGGTTCACGAAATAAAAAGCTAAACATTTCAGCCTCGTAAACGCATGCTATCATGATTACAGCTATGCTCACATGTCATTTTTCAATTCCATATAAGCATATAAAATGAATGGCGATCAAACATTCATGCAATCCAATCAATCATAACAGAAATCCCAATGATAAACGAACAATCAAGCAATCAGGCAATTAATTATAGACTACATATCAAAATTCGTTAGAATCCCATAATGGAATTTAGTTCATTTCTGAACCTAAAACCATTATGGGATTATAGTAACACATTGAGAATAAATATCACAATTGAGAGAGAAGATAGAATTGATCAAACCCAATTGTAGAATTTGTTCATCTATGCTATCCAAATCTCCAATAATTTTCAGCAAAATAAAATGAATATTTATTGTGACGCCCCCAAAATAGGTATACATCACCCATCTTGAGTCGCCAGATACATGGTACATAAATTCAAATACAACATAATTATACAACAGTCGTGTAAAATACGATAAAACATAGCTGAGAGTTTAAACAAGAATATTGTCATCTAGACAATATCCACACTCAATGGTGTCCACATTACAATTATTATCACATTATTCCGTAGAATAGTGAGGACTACTAAAGCCATTTATCCTGGACCATCACTCCATTCCCCGACTCGTCCTAGCTATATTCTCATTTCCTGAAGAGAACAATGAAAGAAATGGTGAGCTCAACTAGCCTAATAAGAAATATTATGACTATGATAATGCAGAATAAATTATCCTTAGCCTTCAACAGTATAACAACTGATAGAATATAATAGACAACAAGTTTTAGATAAAAAACTGTAGTGGAATAAGCAATCCATTAGAAGAGTCAAGTAGAGCATAAAATCTACTATCTTCTATGATTTAAAAAGTTTTTCATCAACTTTATCGCTGAGACTCAGCTTAATAAATAATCCACATTATCGAATCACCCCTGCACTATGGCCAAGGATATTCTTTAGTATCACGACCACAACTTATCCATGCACTACGGGCCAAGGATATTCGTGTATTCATCAATGGTCATGATCATGCCAAATAATCCATGGTCATAATCATACCAATAACTGTCCATCAATGAACTACAGGCCAATGAGGACTTTTACCACATCATTCGTTACATTACGGTCATGATTATACCGAATAATTCCTTGTCATAATCATACCAAGTCCATCTATGCACGTAAGCCAAATATGACTTTCATCAAAATATAAACATGAGGATGATGACAATGACATAATAATTCAGTACAATAAGTTCAAGGATAAATTTTAAAGATTTATAATTTAATTTATCTCAAAATTAATAACGTCCAAATTGTCAACATGATACTGCTTTGTAGAGTAAAATTCAAGAATAATATTCATGTACCAAAAATAATTTGGACATAAAAGAAATATATTTTTTGGGTGAATAGTACCCCGTGAATAGTACTTTAGGAATAGTACCCTGTGAATAGTACCCCGACACGAAAAGTGTCCTGAATACCCGAGTGAATAATACTAGAGTGAATAGTAATTTGGTGAATAGTAACCCGTGAATAGTAATCTATGAATAGTACTTTGGCACGAAAAGTGCCCCGAATACCCGAGTGAATAATACTAGAGTGAATAGTAATTGGGTGAATAGTAACCCGTGAATAGTAACTCATAAAAGAAAAAATACCAAAGAAAATGATATTTCATGACGAGTACAAAGGAAATGATATCTCATAAAAGTATAATAGAATATAAGAAACTGCAAATGAATTTTCACCCGCCATGCGGTAATCCACGTAGATAGATCATTTCCATAATTTAATAAAGAATGAATACGAAGGATCATTCACCATGCATCTGAGTAATCCACATGACAAAGTTATTCCAATAGAATAATAAAGAATGGAACCGGTTATCGTAATCCTTACAGCGGATATTCAACGAATAATAAAGAACGGAACCAGGTCATGCGTAATCCGCACAAACAGGATATTCCAACAGAATAATAAAGAATGGAATAACAATAGAATTCACCATGTATGCGATAGACCGCACAGACAAGTTATTCCAACAGAATAATAAAGAATGGAATAACAGAAGAATTTTACCATGTATGCGGTACTTCGCATAGACAAGTTATTCCAACATAATAATAAAGAATGGAATAACAATCCTTACGAGTATTGAAAGAAAATAACTCTCTTCATGAATACGAAAGAATAATACCCCTTACCTTAGAAGAAATTGGATACTGGAATAGTGAGGTAGCAGACTTATCTTCTTCATTCTCTCTATAATAATTGCTCTTGTGAGACTTAGTGAATTGGTGAGAAATAATGAAGGAATGAGCTTCTATTTATAGGAAAATATAGTTTCGATAATTGCACGTTTTGGGGCTCAGAATATTATAGTATAATACCATCGTCTTTTCCTTCATTTTTAATTTAGTCCTGCAAGTATTATCAAACTTGCACCACCTCCCCTAATAGTAAATCAAGTGAATTAATAGTTCATTCTTGTGACTCAATAGTATAATCATGTGAAAAAACTAATTACAGTATAGTACCTTCAACTATACCTCCATTTTTAATTTAGTCATGCAAGTATTATCAATCTTAAACCAATAACCCTAATAGTAAATCATGTGAATAAATAATACACACATGTGAACACGTAGTTATAATCATGTGAATTAATAGCAATTAATTGGGCATTTATCCGGTTAAATACCCGATTGGTCAATATAACCTCCAGTTATCAATTATTATCGAAATAAATGTCAATTTTCACTAACACTAATAATTCCAACACAATGGAACTATCAATTTCATCTTTAATCAACATGAACTTATTCATCATTAATATTATAATTCACAATATTTAACAACCAGGTCGTTCCCACGAAAGAGGGGGCTTTTCGATAAGGATTTCTCTTTATTGGCGTGCAATTAGGTGACCAAACCTCTCCTTGATAGAACTTCTAGACATTATCAATATTGCAAATAATAATATGAATAACTTTGTCGTCTCAATTATTGATTTAATAATATAACATATTATACAGATGATAATGTGATAATAATTGAGTCAATAATATGAGAGATATGATGCAACAATTACAGTAGCAATAATTGAGTATAACTGAGTGACTTCTTACGTAAGCATCAATAATCAATACCGTGTGCAACTATGCAACCACGCGTATTACTGTACTTTTACTACCGGGTAATTCAACAGTTTTAACGGTAACACTTTCGCCGTTATTTTTATAAAAAGATAATTATGTCATTTTCTAACTACGACAATACTTCCATTGTGGGGTCCACTAATGATTGTGCCATCATACGGATATTCCCCGATAAAAAGAATATTTCCCGACCAAACGAATATTTTATAACAACTTGCATACTTTGCAAAATTTATAAATATTACCCACAACTAAAACATTATATCAAATTCACACCATAATATTTTAAAAAAATATTTTGAGAAATTTAAATCTTTATTCATAAAATGTGGGGTCTCACAATCTCCCCTCCTTATGAAATTTCGTCCTTGAAATTTATGTACGTACTTGGTATGCCGAAGAGATGAGGATACCTTAACTTCATTTCAGATTCTAACTCTTGAGGTGTAACCTTTGAGTGTTGAATACGATCATTCTTATCCAAGATTTTAACACGTATCTCCTCATACGTTAAATCTTCTGCTATCTCGTCTAGTTCTAATTCAATAATGTGGTTCGAGTCGTCCACATAATTACATAACATCGATACGTAAAAAACGTTATGAACACGCGACATACTTGGCGGCAGAACGAGTCTATAGGCCATAGTTCCTACTCGATCGAGGATTTCAAATGGGCTAATTAAATCGAGGGTTGAGATCGACTCTTGCTTCTAGAATAACGCCCTCTTAAACCTTCTTATTCACATTCATCAGCTCTGAGTATGTAGCTTGTGAATAGTACTTCGGGAATATTACCCTGTGAATAGTACCCCGACACGAAAAGTGTCCCGAATACCCGAGTGAATGATACTAGAGTGATTAGTAATCGGGTGAATAGTAACTTTAATAGTAACTTTCGTGAATAGTACTCAAGATACGAAAAGTGCCCTAATACCGAGGAATAATACTAGAGTGAATAGTAATCGGGTGAATAGTAACTTGCGTGAATAGTAACTCGTAAAAAGAAAAAAATACCAAAGAAAATGATATTTCATGGCGAGTCATGTAAGAAATGATATCTCATACAAGTATAATAGAATATCTGAAACTATGCAAATGAATTTTCACATATGCGGTAATTCACGTAGACGGATCATTTCCACAATTTAATAAAGAATGAATCTGAAGGATCATTCACCATGCATCTGAAATCCACATGTATGGGATATTCAAACATAATAATAAAGATTGGAACCGGTCAAATGCGTAATCCGCACAGAATGGGATATTCCAATGAATAATAAAGAACGGAACCGGTCATCGTAATCCGCACGATAGGATATTCCAACGAATAATAAAGAATGAAATAACAGAATTTACGGGCATGCGATCGTACGCATAAAAGTTATTCCAACAAAATAATAAAGAATGGAATAATAGAAGAATTTTACCATGTATGCGGTACTTCGCATAGACAGGTTATTCCAACATAATAATAAAGAATGGAATAACAACCCTTACGAGTATTGAAAGAAAATAACTCTCTTCATGAATACGAAAGAATAATACCCCTTACCTTAGAAGAAACTTGATACTGGAATAGTGAGGTAGCAGACTTCTCTTCTTCTTTCTCTCTATAATAATTGCTCTTGTGAGACTTAGTGAATTGATGAGAAATAATGAAGGAATAAGTTTCTATTTATAGGAAAATATAGTTTCGATAATTTCACGTTTTGGGGCTCAGAATATTACAGTATAATATCTTCCTCTTTTCCTTCGTTTTTAATTTAGTCCTGCAAGTATTATCAAACTTGCACCACCTCCCCTAATAGTAAATCATGTGAATTAATAGTTTATTCATGTGACTCAATAGTATAATCATGTGAAAAAACTAATTACAGTATAGTACCTTCAACTATACCTCCATTTTTAATTTAGTCATGCAAGTATTATCAATCTTGCACCAATTCCCCTAATAGTAAATCATGTGAATCAATAGTACACACATGTGAACATATAGTTATAATCATGTGAATTAATAGCAATTAATTGCTCATTTATCCGGTTAAATACTGGATTAGTTGGTCAATATAACCTCCGGTCATCAATTATTATCGAAATAAATGTCGATTTTTCACGAACACTAATAATTCCAACCTGATGGAACTATCAATTTCATCTTTAATCAACACGAACTTATTAATCATTAATATTATAATTCACAATATTTAACAACGAATTGGATGTCGTTCGAGGAAGAGGGGCTTTCAGATAAGGATTTCTCCTTATTGGCGCGCAATTAGGTGACCAAACCTCTCCTTGTGAACTTCTAGACATTGTTAATATTGAAAATAGTAATATGAATAACTGCTGAATCTCAATTATTGATTTAATAATATAACATATTATACGATGATCTTTGTGACAATAATTGAATCAATAATATGAGAGATATGATGCAAAAATTACATGTAGCAATAATTGAGTATAATGGTGACTTCTTACATAAGCGTCGATAATCAATACTGGTGTGCTCTTATGCGACCACATTATTCTTTGTACTTTTACTAATGGGTAGTTCAACGGTTTTAACGGTAACACTTTTCGTAGTTATTTTTATAAAAAGATAATTACATCATTTTTAACTACGACAATACTTCCGTTGTGGGGTCCACCAATGATTGTGTCGTCTTACGGATATTCCCCGACCAAACGAATATTTTATAACAACTTGTATACTTTTCAAAAGTTATAAATATTACCCACAACTTTAACATTATATCAAATCCACACCATAATATTTTAAAAAAAATATTTCAAGAAATTTAAATCTTTATTCATAAAATATGGGGTCTCACAGTTATATAATAACTGAATTCAAGAGAAGATGTAGAAAATCTTAAGTTTAAGCTCAAATCCTCTCTAGGATTAATTTAATGCTTAGAACCCTCGTTACTTCAATGAAAACTGATAAAAACTTACTTAATTCACGTTTGGTACCAACCAGAATAGTTTTAGATAAGACCACATTCAAATTTCAAATTCAAAAACATAAGTCAAATAACGACTTGAGATAGCAGCGCTGCCAAGCTTGAAAGCTAACTTGTTCAACCGCAGACGACGCTTATGTATATTATTTTCAACCTCTCACTGCATGTAGAAGCGGTAGCGAGAACTACTTTGTCAAGCGGCAGGCTAGCAGGCCGCTTCTTTTTCTATACTCTCTCTTTCATCTTGATAAGTGGATTTTATATCCACGAATTGATGTTCATTTCAAGCTTAAATTCGTTGTTACTTTCTTGTTTCGTGTTCGTTTTCACTTGTTTTGTGTTCTTTTATGTGTAGGGTGGTCATTGTAGCATTTAACAAGATTTGGAGTCAATTGGGATCATTTCGGGACGAATTCGTGAAGGAAAGGAAAAATTCACTCGACAACTTTTTGGAAAAATTAGCAGAAGGCACCCCCGTAAAGGAACCTTTTGCTGTGCACCCCATGGCCGTCGGGGGTCTCGACCACCGACTCTCTGTATGCTTTAGGGAATTGTCTTTGCTTACATGGTTTTTAGTGATGTAATCACATATGGACTCTAGAATATAAGGGATTTTGACTAGGACACCAGGGAAGACGTCCATTACTCGACTAACAACAGATTTCGGCAACAGAGAGGATCATATTACGAAGGTTTTTTCCAGATTTTCACAGCAATCTTGGGAGGAGTGATTTGAAGAGATTTTCGTGACGATTGCAATTCTAGGCTACGTGAAGGGTGTTCATAACTATTCTTCTCTTTAGTCTTTTATTTGTAATTGCAAGGATGTTTTCTTTAGATTATTCAGTTTTTATATCATTCATTATGAACTAATTCGCTTATTAGGCTTATGATGGATCCTTGGGTGAAACGATGATTTTATAATTTTGATTTTTAGTTCAATAAAGTATTTTCAGTTTATCTATATTAATTTGAGAGTGAATTTATGAATTGCTTGATCAACAATTCTTTGTGGATTTGTATGGAATCGAGAGAGGATATTCAAATCTAGACTTAGTTAATATAGCATATGTCATGAATTTTGTGAATAGCAGATTCTTGATTATTTTTAAGGTAGAGATATGCTTGACATCACATGTACGCAATTAATTGGTCAACAAGTAATATAGTTGTGAATAAAGTATTGTTCCCACGAAGACAAATTAGCAAGAAATTTAACTTCACAATTATCAATTTTCTATTAATCCTAATTCTATTAAACTATTCAATTCAATGGTTAAAAATAATAGAAACTAAATTAATAAATAAATAAACTATCACAAAACAATCACAAATATAAAAATCTGGAATTTCAAACAATTGATGAAGAATTAGACTTATGATTTCACCCTAAACTTCATTCTGATTTTCAAACCTTCATTCCAATTCAACTCAATATCTCAGTTTATTAATCAAGAACACGAATGTAGTACTAGCCACCTCTCGATGCACTAATACCATATTAACTCAAATCCACAAATTAGATAGAAACAAGTTAAACACCTAAATTAACCAACTCACTATATCTCTATGTGAACTGAAATTAAAGAAGGCTTAAGAATAAGTTCTCTATCCGATTACATGCGATGTCAAGCATATCTCTACCTTAACAATAATCAAGAATCTGTTATTCACAAAATTTATAACACATGTTATATTAACAAGTCTAGATTTGAATATCTTCTCTCGATTCCATACAAATCCACAAAGAATTGTTGATCAAGCAATTCATAAATTCATGCTCAAATTAATATAGATAAACTGAAAATACTTTATTGAACTAGAAATCAAAATTATAAAATCATCGTTTCTGTGATAACCCGGGATTTTGAACAATCCAAAATTTACGAATAATTTTTTTTTAATATTAATATTGATTATTAATTTAGTGATAAGTTTCTGTGATACGAGTCTCGAGAATGTCAATTTGTGTATTGACTAATAATTTTAGAGTAGAGTTGTGCTTAACTGAGAATAGAAACCCTAAACCTAATTTTTGGAATGGAATTCGGTAGAAAATATAATTAAAATAATGATATTGATGAGAATGTGTTTGTACTGTATGTTGATAATGATCAATGATTGATCGCATAAGGTTTAAAATTAATAAACCCTAATAAGAGATTAGAAACCCTAATCTCAGGATTAGAAACCCTAACGCATATTTAGAAACCCTAGTTATAAAACCCCAACTTTTATGAATAAAGAATAATTTTCTCGAATTATATTTTTGAATATTATTGTATTGATTTGATATAATGTTATAGATGTGGGTAATATTTATAAATTTTGCAAAGTACGCAAGTTGTTATATAATATTCGATTGGTGGGGGAATATTCATTTTAAAAGGGAATATTAAATGCAACAACACAATCATTGGTGGACCCATACTGAAATTATTGTCGGATTGAAAAAACGACAAAAATACTTTATGAAAATAACGGCGGAGGTGTTCTGGTTAAAAGCTGTTGAACTACCCGGTAGTAAAAAGTACGATGAATGCAGCGTGAATTACCGCGATGCTTTACGATATTGATTATTGATGCTTACGTGAGAAGTCACTCAAATTTATACTCAATTATTACTACTGATAATTGTTGCATCATATTTCTCATATTATTGATTCAATTATTATTCTGATTATCATTTACATTATATGATATATTATTAAATCAATAATTGAGATGGCAAAGTTATTCATATTATTATTTGCAATATTGATAATGTCTAGAAGTTACATCGAGGAGAGGTTTGGTCACCTAATTGCTTGGCGCCAATAAGGAGAAATCCTTATCGGAAAGTCCCTCTTTCACGAGGAGCGACTGATTGTTAAATATTATGAATTATAATATTAATGATGAATAAGTTCATGTTCATTAAAGATGAATTTTATAGTTCCATTGTATTGAACTTATTTGTGTTAGTATAATTAACATTATCGGAGGATATATTGTTCAATTGGGTATTCGGAACACTTTTAGTGTCGAGTACTATTCACGAGTTACTATTCACGAGTTTACTATTCATGAGTTACTATTTCACGAGTTACTATTCATGAGTTACTATTCATGAGTTACTATTCACGAGTTCTATTCACCCGATTACTATTCACTCTAGTATTGTGCATTCGGGTTATTTGGGTACAATATTATTCCATGAGGAGATGTGCTAAATTTTCGAATAGTTGGTTGAAGATATAATAGTAAGTCAATATGGACCATTGGTGGAGTTATAATAGTAAATCAATATGGATCATTTGGTTTAAAGTTTTAATAGTAAATCGGTATGGATGAGTTGTTTTAAGTTTTAATAGTAAACCAATATGGACCGTCCGTTTAATAGTAAATCAATCTGGACCGTTCATGAATTAGTTACTATTCATTCCATTTTCCTATAAATAGAAGCTCATTCCTTCATTATTTCTTACGAATTCACTGAAACTCTAGAGAGAGAATTATAAGAGAACCTATAGAAAAGTATTCTACTACTTCCCTACTCTTATATTCAGTTTCTTTTATGGTAAGGGATGTTATTTATTGTACCCAAGAAGAGAACTTCTGTTATTCTATTATTTATTATTTTGTTGGAATAACCTGTATACGCGGGCTACCCTATACATGGTGACATTCTTTTAATATTTCGTTCTTTATTATTCTGTCAGAATATCCTATCTGTGTGTTTATGCCGGACCTGGTTCCATTATTTATTATTACATCGAATAATATTACATGCGTGCGTTTACGCGGACACAGTTCCATTATTTATTATTTTATCGGAATATCTTGTCTATGCGTTTACACCAGACCTGGTTCCATTATTTATTATTACGCCGAATATCACATGCATGCGTTCTGTGGACTGGTTCCATCCTTTATTATTACATTGATATAACTTTTGCATGCGATTACTATCGCATGCATGGTGATTTCTTTTGTTATTCCATTCTTTATTATACTCGATTGGTTAAAACTTTGACTTATATACCCATGAAATTAGTGGAATATCTTTGATATTTGCGCTTCATCCAATATCTTTTCATGGAAATATTCTTACGAGCATTCTTGAATTTTACTCTACAAAACAGTATCATGTTGACAATTTGGACGTTATCAGTTTCTAGATAAATTAATTCTTGAACTTGTTTTATTGAATTTTTATATCATTGTCATCATCCTCATGTTTATATTTTGTTGAAAGTCATCTATGGCCTGTAGTGCATAGATGGACTTGGTATGATTATGACCAGGGATTATTCGGTGTAATCATTACCATAATGGTATAAGTGATGTGGTAAAAGTCCTCATTGGCACATGGTGCATTGATGGATGATTGTTGGCATGATCATGACCATTAATGAATACACAAATATTCTTGGCCGTAGTGCATGGATAATTGTGGTCGTGATACTAAAGAATATCCTTGGCCGTAGTAGTCACGGGGTGATTCGATGATGTGGATTATTTATTAAAATTTGAGTCCAATGATAAAAGTGATGAAAAACCTTTTAAATCATAAAAGATAGTAGATTTCATTCTCTACTTGACTCTTTTAATGGATTGCTTGTTAAGTTCTTGATTAAACTTGATAGTTATTATATTTTATCGGTTTAACAACTTTGTTGAAAACTAACGATAAATTATTACGCATTATCTTAGTCATAATATTTCTTACTAGGCTAGTTGAGCTCGCCCTTTCTTTCACTTTATTCTCTTGAAATGAGAACGTAGATGGGACTAGTCGGGGAGCAGTGAGGGGTCCTAGATGGTGCATTAGTAGTCCTCACTATTACGTGAAATAGTGTGATAATAATTGTAATGAGGACTCCTTTTGAGTTTGTATAATCTCTAGTAGACAATATTTGTATTCAAACTAACGAGTTTATGTTTTGTCGTATTGTATTGTACAAACAGTTGTATTATTAAGTTGTATTTGAATTACATACCATGTATCTGGCGACTCAAGATGGGTGATGTATACCTAATTTTGGGGCATCACAGTTGGTATTAAAGCTTAGGGATATGATCTCTGGCTAAGATGTGAGAATAGAATTAGGAGGGGAGAGACGGGGAATTCCTTCGCTAGTATGACCTACCTAAGTTTTTATTGTATTTAATTGTTCGGTCAGAATATAGGGATAATATGTGACATGTTAATTAACCTTTTATTTTGTGGCAGTATCTGAAAATGACATCTGAGAATGTTGAGAATAGCAATGGAGCACAGGCGACCGTTGATTCACCACATACCAATAATCAGGATAATGTGCATCAGGAAGGTGACAATCCTCATGTAAACAACAACACTGACCAAATGATGAATGATCAAATGTTCAGAGGCTTTATGCAATTCATGCAATAGCAGGCGAGAGCGGCTCCTGTCCAAAATATAGGTGGAAACACTGGAAACTCTCTGACGGTCACCGCTAAACAGTTCAAGGAGCTGGGACCTCCGGAGTTTATTGGAGAGCCAAAACCACTTAAGGTGGAAGCATGGATAAAGCAGATCACCAAGATATTTGATGTCTTGGGATGCTCAGAGAGCAAAAGGTTCCTTTGCACGCCTTTATGTTGCGAGGAGAGGCGATTACGGTGGGAATCGATGGCGTACTCAACCCGCCATGCTGAAGATGTCTTGGGAAAAGTTCCAATAACTATTTAATGACAAGTACTTTCCGAAAGTATTCGTCATATAAAAGAGGTAGAATTCATCAAGTTGGAGCAAAATAATATGGCCAGTGTCGCGATGTGAAGCCAAGTTTGCTTGAGTTGTCTGGTTTGTGTCCCACTTGGTGGATAATGAAGAGAATGACACGGATGTTTTAAGAGGTTTGAAGCGGAGATACGTCGACATCTTATTTCTCATAAAGCTGTGTTTGTATTCGGATGTTGTAAATAGGGCTCGATTAGTGGAGCACGATAATGAGTCAACGCAACACAAAAGAAGCGGCCAAGCAAAATGATAATACCAATGAGGAAGCGATCGTGAGCGGTGACAACAAGCGTGGAGGAATCAACGGGCGAAATGGTAACCATTTGGTGGTAATTAGGGCCAAAATAATAAGAATGTACATTTCAAGAAGAGGAGATTCAACAATGATGGAAGGGCGTCGGCCAAAGACCGTTGTTAAGGAAGGAGAACGACCACCTATCATATGCTTCAAATCTTTGAGGAAGGGACACATCGGTCCAAAGCGCACGATCTTGAGTCAAAGCATGTTATAATTGTGTAAGAGAAGGTCACTTAGCCTGATTTTGTCATTCACCGAAGACAAGTTCAGCTAGGATGGAGGCACCAAAGGCCGTCCTAGAAAAATCAAAGTCGGTAGTGCAAGGGAGAGTGTTTGTTGTGACCTCCCAGAAAGCAAGGAACCCGAATGAGGTCATCACGGGTAAGCTTATCATAAACTCTAGCAAAGTCTATACTTTATTTGATACCAGTTCTACACATTCTTTTATTTCTCTTACTTGCGCTCAACGATTAAATTTGACTCCGGAGAAATTAGACTTTGACTTATCTATGGAAACTCCGTTGGGAGAAACCTTTTATTACATCCACTGTTTATAAGTCTTGTTTGGTTCAAATCGGTAACCGCACATTACCTGTCGATCTTATTTCTTTAAAAATACTTGCGTTTGAAGTAATTTTAGGGATTGATTGGTTAAATACTCATCATGCAAAAATTTCTTGTTTTCGTAAGGTTGTTAGTTTTCATATTCCTAATCAACCTATTATGCGAATTCAAGCAACCAACCCATTAAAATAAATCACGGTCATTTCAAGCCATAAAGCTATTCGTTTATTGAAAAATGGGTGTCAAGCTTTCTTAGCTCATGTCACAGATTTAAACAAAAATACGTCAGTTTTGAATGATATTTCTATTGTTAATAAATTTCCTGACGTATTCCCTGAAGAACTTCCTGGCCTACTTGATCACCTAGATCAGATTAGGAAGATCAAGATCAAAGATCTAGCAAGAAGGTATAAACCCTAAAACCTAATTTGATCTTGTATGCTTAGATAAATTTTGTGTTTTTGTGTTTAGAATCTTGCTAATAGATGTTTTATGAAGATCTATGATGATCTATCATGAATCCATAGCATCCATAGCACTACATGCCAAAGATATTCAGTAATATCATCATTTAGGACTGAGGATGATGAAAAATATTTTAAAGAAAATGAATCCAGTGAAACAAAAGAACAAATATTAGGGATTCGTATCATAGTTTTATCCAAGTTCAATAATACTCCATAATAACCAATTTTGAAGCAGAATTCAAAAATAAAGATCAAAACATGGATACAATCAAAGATATTAACCATAATAGACATCTTGGACAAAAAGAAGAAAATTTTATTTTTTAGGTGAATAGTGTAAATATTCGTGAATAGTCTTGGTATATGTGAATAGTCTTTGTATCGTGAATAGTAATCCAGACACAAAAAGTTCCAAATTTGATAAAAAGTTCAGACCAATATTTCGGCATAATGATATTGAAGAAAATAATATCATTTAAGAAGAAAACAACATCCCTTACCTCGAAAGAATAGTACTTACGGCCGGAATCTTTTGAATATAGTCTTTGAAGGAAACTTACACCGTATAACAACACTCAAAGTATCAAAATACTCACAAGAATACGCTCAATATTTCGAGAGAGAAAGAGATAGAAAACTTTAGTTTCTGGGAAAGAGGGGGCTTTCCAAAATCATAATACTGACAACCAGGCCTTTCCTAGGAAAGAGGGGGCTTTCCAATAAGGATTTTTCCTTACTGGCGCGCAATTAGGTGACCAAACCTCTCCTTAGACAGAACTTTTTAGACATTGCCAATAATGTTATCTAATAACATTATTCAGATGATATAAATTATTTCTTCGATAATGGAAAATACGGTGTAGTGATAATTATTGAAACAACAGTAATATAAAATATCAACGTAGCAATTATTGAATCAATAAAATAAAATATTGAACAATAATTACTGTAACAATTATTGAGTAGTGCCTTCTTACGTAAGAATTAATAATTGGTGCAATACCGTGTGCTACTGTGTTTTAACCATCGAGTATTTCAACAGTATTAACGGTAATAACAACGTCGTTATTTATAAACAAATTATTTTTGTCGTTTTCTTCATCCAATCGCTTTTCATTATGGGGCCCACACAAGGTTGCACCGTCGTACGAATATTCCATGACTAAACGAATATTTTTCGATAAAAATGAATATTTTATAAGCACTTGTTTATTTAAAATATTTGCGTATTTTACCCATAACTAACCACATTAATCAAATCAACCCTTACTATTTCAAAATAATAAATAGAGGAATTAAATTTCATTTATTAATAATTTGGGGTCTTACAACCTCCCCTCCTTATGAAATTTCGTCCTCGAAATTAACGTACGTACCTGGTGTTTCGAAAAGATGAGGACACCTCGCTTTTATTTCCGTTTCCAACTCCCAGGTCATTTCCTCAATAGCATGGTTCCTCCATAAAACTTTAACTTATGGTATGACCTTTGTGCGTAGGACATGCGCCTTTTTATCCAAGATCTTGACAGGTACCTCCTCGTACGTTAAGTCTTCGGCTATCTCGTCCAGTTCTAACTTAATAACGTGGTTCGGGTCTTTCACATATTTATGAAGCACAGATATATGAAAAACATTATGAACACGAGACATACTTGGAGGTAACGCGAGTCTATAGACCACATTTCCTACTCGGTCAAGAATCTGAAATGGACCAATAAATCGTGGATTGAGATTTCCACTCTTCCCAAATCTTGTAACTCCCTTCCATGGAGCAACACACAATAATACATGATCCCCAATACTAAATTCCACATCCTTTCGATGAAGATCTGCATAACTCTTTTGTCGATCCTGTGTCGTTTGTATACGTTGTCGAATTATTTAGATCTTTTCTGTAGTCATACGTACCAACTCGCGTCCCAACAATGTTGCTTCACCCACCTCATCCCAACATATTGGAGAGCGACACTTTCGTCCATACAATGCTTCGAATGGAGCCACACCTATACTTGCTTCATAACTGTTGTTGTAGGAGAATTCCACCAATGGTAAATACTTATCCCAACTGCCTTTGAAGTCTAGGACACAGAGTCTTAATAGATCTTCAAGAGTTTGAATAGTCCTCTCTAATTGTCCGTCCGTTTTAGGATGGTATGCTGAACTAAATCGTAAATTCGTGCCCGTAGCTTTTTGCAAGCTAACCCAAAATCTTGAAGTGAATCTTGGGTCACGATTCGAAACTATGGATATTGGCATGCCATGTAACCTCACAATCTCATTTACGTATATACTAGCAAGACGTTCAAGGGAATAAGTCTCCCGTATCGGCAAGAAATGTGCAGACTTGGTTAATCTATCAACAATAACCCAAATAGCATTTATGCCTTAAGAAACCGTGGGAAGACCCGTAACGAAATCCATGGTAATATGTTCCCACTTCCATTTTGGAATCTCAAGTGGTTGCAATGGACCCTTTGGCACTTGATGCTTTGCCTGTACACGTTGACAAGTTAAACACCTCGAGATAAACTTCGCGATCTCTCTCTTCATATTGTTCCACCAAAATGTATGTCGAAGATCATGATATATTTTGGTACTCCCAGGATGGATTGCAAATGGTGTATTGTGTGCCTCCATCATGATCTTGTACTTCAAATCGAGAATCGTTAGGAACACAAAGTGCAGGTGGACTCAAGTATTCCTTCTTCATTGATTCTTGCTACGGAATAGCACCTTCTTGCACTTTCTTCTTCATACGCATCGACTCAAGATTACGTGGCTTGAGCAACTTTAACTTTATCGATTAAAGTTGGTTCTATCGTATACTTGACATCATCGCTTTTCGTTCACGCATATGATCTTCTACTCAACGCGTCGGCTACCACGTTTGCTTTTCGGGATGGTATTGAATGGTATGGTCGTAGTCTTTCAACGGCTCGAGCCAACGTCGTTATTACTGCATGTTGAGTTCTTTTTGAGTGAAGAAATATTTGAGGCTTTTATGGTCTGAATATATCTCCACTTTCTCCCTATATAGATAGTGCCTCCAGATCTTTAACGCGAAAATGACTGCTGCCAACTTTAGATTATGAGTAGGATAATTCCTCTCATATTCTTTAAGTTGCCGTGAGGCATAGGCTATGACTTTCCCACGTTGCATGAGAACACATCCTAACCCTTTGCTTAAAGCATCACTATATATAACAAATCCATCCGAACCAGATGGTATTGTCAGAACAGGTGTCGAAATGAGTCTCCTCTTAAGCTCTTGGAAACTCTCCTCGCATTCCTCGCTCCATACGAATTTTATATCTTTACGAGTCAATTTGAGTTAATGGAGTAGCAATTCAAAAATCCTTCCACGAATCTCAAAAATAACCATTAAGCCCGAAAAAGCTACGTGCCGGTTGTTCCCAACTTTGTATTGCTTGAATCTTCACCGGGTCAATGGATACTCCATGTTTTGACACCACGTACCCAAGGAATGCTACTTCCTCAAGCCAAAACTCGCATTTCTTCAACTTGGCATATAACTTATTTTCACGAAGCCTTTGGAGTACCGACTTCAAATGGTGCTCATGATCTTCACGACTTTTGGAATATATGAGGATGTCATCAATAAAACAACAACGAAGGCCATCCAAATATTCCTTGAATACTCGGTTCATCATATCCATGAAAGCAGCGAGAGCATTAGTCGATCAAAAGACATGACTAAGAATTCATAATGCGTCACCGGAGTTCTAAAAGGCGGTCTTTGGAATATCCTCGATTCTAATCTTGGTGATGATATCGAGCGAAGATTGATTTTTGAAAAGAATTGTGCTCCTTATGGCCCGGGTCAAGCGGGTCATCAATACGAGGTGGCGGATACCTATTCTTGATAGTGACATTGTTTAATTCCGATTAGTTGATACAAAATCGCATACTCCGTCTTTCTTCTTTACTGAATAAAAGCAGGAGCACCCCGAGAAGATGTACTACTGACGAATGAAACCGATGTCCAACAACTCCTGTAGTTGGACCTTTAACTCTGAAGTTCAATAGGAGCCATTCGATATGGGGTTTTAGAAATGGGCTTTGTACCGGTTCAAGATTAATAAAGAATTCAACTTCACGTTACGGGGTAGGCGGGGTTCTTCTTGAAATCGTCGGAAAAGTCGATAACAACGAATATTATTCAAATATGGCGTGTCTTTATTCAAATCCATAACATGGGCTAAGAAAGCTTGACATCCATTTTTTAATAAGCGAATAGCTTTATGACTTGATATAACGATGATTAATTTTAATGGCTTAGTTGCTTGAATTACGCTGTGAGGTTGGTTAGGAATATGAAAACTAACAACCTTACGAAAATAATCAATTTTGGCATGATGAGTAGTTAACCAATCAATCCTAAAATCACGTCAAATGCAAGTATCTTTAAAGAGATAAGGTCAACGGGTAAGGTGATGGTGCCAACTTGGATCAAACAAGATTTATAAGCGTGAATGTGATGAAAGTTTCTCTAACGGAGTCTCCACGAGATAAATCAAAGTCTAATTTCTCGGTCAAGTTTAAAGCGTTGAGCACATGCGGAGAAATAAATGAATGGGTAATCTGGGTATCTAGTAAGGTATAAACTTTGCATGAATTTATGATTAGCTTACCCGTGATCACCTCGTTTGGGTTCCTCACATATTGACCCGATCATGATAAACGCTCTTCCGAGGAACCATTGACTTTGACTTTTTGGGAATGACCTTTTGAGTCACCATCCCATTGGACTTGGTTTCGCTCTGATCTGATCTCGGCGATATGTCCTTCCTTTCCACAATTATAACATACCTTAAACTGTTGTGGGCAGTTTGGGCTGATATGTCCTTCTTTTCTGCACTTATAGCATATGACCGGTGGTGGTTCTCCTCCTCCTTGGAACCGATTACTCTTTGGTCTTTGGCGTCTTCGTATTATCATTGTTGAATCTCCTTTTTTAAAATCTCCTCCAGGCTAAACTTCTTCTATTCTCATGGCCATGATTACCACAAGAGTGGTTCTTGGCTCTTGTCCGTATTTTTCTTTCTCCGTTTGGTTATCGTTGTTACGATGGCTAGCATCATTGGATATGATCTGGTTGTGGTCCCTCGGTTGAGCGTTACTCGTTATCTCGCTCTAATAATTGAGCCATATTGACAACATCTGAATAGAGATAAAATTTATGTGAAATGAGATATTGGCGTATCTTGGGTTTCAAACCTCTCGAAACATCCACGTCATCGTTCCTCATTCTCCACCAAATGAGGTGCAAACACGGACAACTCTGCAAACTTAAGCCTCGTCTTTGGGACACCGTCATGTTATTACGCTCGATCTAATAAACTCTACCTCCTTCATATAGCCGAATACTTTCGGGAAAGTACTTGTCATTGAACGATTTTGAAATGTTTCCCAAGACATGCTAAGTGCGGTTGGATGGAGTGCGCTTCCTGATTCCCACCGATGTCTGCCTCATTCTGGAACATAAAGGTGGCGAATGGAACCTTATGTTCCTCCGTGCATCCCAAGACATCGAATATCTTGGTAATTTGTTTGACCCACGTCTCCACCTTAATCGGATTCGGCTTTCCCCGAGTGCAGTGGTCCCAACTCCTTGAATCTGCTTGGTTGTGACAAGCGTGGTGAATTGCTATCATTTCCTCCTGTATTTTGAACATGAGTCTCCCTCGTCTGATTTTGCATGAACTGCAAAAAGCTTCTAAACATCCCATCGTTCAACATCTGCTTAGTGGTGTTGTTCACAGGAGCAACATTGTCAGCCTGTTACACGTTCTCCTCGTTGGTGAGTACACGCGTCTCCATGGTCTCATTTACTCCACTGTTAACATTCTCAGTTGCCATTCTTAAATACTGCCATAAAACAAGGGTTAATTAAATAAATTAACAAATCACATAATACCCCTATATTATGACCCACCAACAAATAAGCTTAGGTAGGACACACTAGCAAAGGATTTACTCGTCTCTCCCCTCCTAGTTCTATTCCCCGATCTCCGCCAGAGATTATATCCCTAAGCTCTAATACCAACTGCGACACCCCCAGAATAGGTATACATCACCCATTACGAGTTTCAAAATACATGAATACGAAAAACAACTACAACTTTATTAATACAATTGTCGTGCAAAATCGACAACACTTGAATACAAATTTTAAATACAAATATTGTCTTCTAGACAATATCCACACCCAAATAAAGCCTCATTACAATTATTGATACATTATTTTAAAAAAATGGTAAAGACTACTAAAACCACTTCTAGAACCATCATTCCATACCCCGACTAGTACTCGCTACATTCTCGCCTCCTGAGAAGAAAAATGGAACAAAAAGGAAAAGGGTGAGCTCAACTAGCCCAGTAAAAAACATTATGACTAAGATAACATAGAACAAATTATCGTTAGTCCTCAACGAGGAAAAATCTAATAGAATACAATAGACAACCAGTTTTAAATCAATATTACATGATGAAATAATAATTCATTAGAAGAGTTAAGTAGAGAATGAAATCTACTATCTTACATATATGAATTTAAAAGTTCATCGTCGATATTTTATCCTGTAACATCAATCAATATATATCTGGAATCAAATATTCATCTTTGCACTACTGAGGCGCAAAGATATTCATCACTTAGTTATGTTCATCTAAACACTGTTCATCTTTTGCACTACGGGCCAAAGATATTCATCGAAAAATCATTCATCTTTGCACTACATGCGAAGATATTGATAATATCATCATTTAGGGTGAGGATGATGAAAAATATTTTAAAGAAAAGCGAATCCGGTGAGACAAAAGAACAAATATTAGGGATTAAGTATTACGGTTTTATCCAGTTCAATAATACTCCATAATAACCAATTTTGAAGCGAAATTCAAAAAAAGATCAAAACATGGATCTGATCAAAGATAGTAACCATAATAGACATCTTGGATAAAAAGAAAATTTTATTTTTTCGGTGAATAGTCTTAGTATTAAGTGAATAGTTGAATAGTATCGTGAATAGTAATCCAGACACAAAAAGTTCCAAATTTGATAAAAAAGTTCAGACCAATATTTCAACATAATGATATTGAAGAAAATAATATCATTTAAGAAGAAAACAACATCCTTACCTCGAAAGAATAGTACTTTCGGGTGAAATCTTTGAATATAGTCTTGGAAGGAAACTTACACCGTATAGCAACACTCAAAGTATCAAAATATTCACAAGAATACGCTCAATATTTTTAGAGAGAAAGAGAGAGAAAACTTTAGTTTCTGGTGTGATTTTCAATTCTAACCTAAGCACCCTATTTATAGGAAATTGCTTCGAAAACCAAAGTAGAAAATTTAATAAAATATAATAATTATTAAAACTTTCTACGCCAACCTGTGAATTCAGATTTCAGCATACTTAACAACACATGAGCCCACCAACCAACCAAAAAAACGTTTTTCTTTTAAAACAAATTTAAAACTTTTAAAAAAATAATTATTTCGGAACTTCAGAACTTCAATAATTCATAATAAATAGCCCTTTTATCAGAAAAATTCAAACCTCATCTACTTTCCGTAGGAAATTCCATTCTCTACAACTTTGCATAAGAAAGTTTTTCCAAATTCCAAACAGAAATTGACCGAAATTCACAAACGGACGATTTTACAGGCTATAATCAAATTTCAGTCAAGAAATGGGGTCCACCAACATGAAAAACATGTTTTAAATATTTATTGCAACAAAAATACTTTTTCTCCTCATATACTCATATATCCCACATTCATTGTAAAAATATCACCATTATTATATTATTAAAATATAATAATATATTTAAATGAATTATTTTATCAGAAAAAGATAAAATATTAATTTTCAACAATTGTCATATTAAAAAATTTCTCCATCTATATCCACATAAAATCAATATTTTCCTCATCATATAAATCAATAATTAATTATTCACAAATAATATTACAGAATCACAATACTGACAACCAGGCCATTCTAGTAAAGAGGGGCTTTCCATAAGGATTTCTCCTTCTTGTAGCAATTAGGTGACCAAACCTCTCCTTAGACAGAACTTTCTAGACATTGCCAATAATGTTATCTAATAATATTATTTAGATAATATGAATTATTGCTTCAATAATGGAAAATACTATGTAGTGACAATTATTGAAACAACAGTAATATAAAATATCAACGTAGTAATTATTGAATCAATAAAATAATATATTGAATAGTAATTACTGTAACAATTATTGAGTAGTGCCTTCTTACGTAAGAATCAATAATTTGTGCAATACCGTGTGCTACTGTGTTTTAACCACTGAGTATTTCAACAGTATTAACAGTAATAACAACGTCGTTATTTATAAACAACTTATTTTTTTCGTTTTTTTCATCCAATAAACTTTCCGTTATGGGGCCCACACAAAGGCTGCTTGCAGTCGTCTGAAATATTCCCAAGACGGTAAGAATATTCCACGACTAAACCGAATATTCTCCGATAAAAATGAATATTTTTTAACCACTTGCTTATTTAAAATATTTGGCATTTTACCTATAACTAACCACATTAATCAAATCAACCCTTACTATTTCAAAATAATAAATAGAGGAATTAAATTTCATTTATTAATAATTTGGGGTCTTACATAAATATATAATATGTTATATAAATATATATACATATTATATATTATATTATATAATATATACATATTATATAATATATACTTATTATATATATATATATATAATATGTTACATTATGGTTTATAGATTGGTTTATCAGTCGACCAATATATGAGTCATGTCTAATTCTAAATTTTGTTGGGAATATAGTATTTTTTTTATTGGTCTTGATTGAATGTTATGGTTTATTGGTGGTTATTGAATAAACTATCAAGAATTATGTCTTAAACATATTGTGATATGGATTTTGAATGAGTTAAATATATCAATTTAGTGTATTTGTTTTACAGTACTTAATTCTTAATTATTCTATTTTATTTTATAATTTTGAATAGACATAATTTTTCACTTGGGACACCCATTTGAATATGTATTGCTATATCTATTTGTATGTCTATAAATGGTTGTGCCAAGTGAAAATTTTGTTAATGTCTTAGAAATGTTGAGTTCATAGAGTGTGGCTTGGAAAGGTATAGTGAATTTTTGTAACGTACAACTTACAATCAGGTAATCTGAAGATGGGGGTAAAATATAGAAGCTTCAACTTCTCGAAATTGGATCAATAATTGTATTTTTAAACTTGAAGTAATTTCAGTAACAAAGATATTATTAAAATTAGAAATTGTTGTTTGCTATGTTTGAATGATATTGTACTAAGTCGATTTAAGTTTGAACGAGATTTTAAAAATATTTTGCAGGTTGTATTGATTCTTAGCAAGCTCGCTCAATTTAGAAGTCTTTACGAACATGAGGTACTATTTATCGGTATAGTTAGTTTCTTATTCTTATTTTTTTAACTTAATTTTCTATTTGAGAACACAGGTTTAACAAGAGTTGCAACCTTCTTGGACAGAGGACGAACTTAAGAATGCAGTGAGGTTTAGATTTTGTGATAAATGTAGGAAGGGAAATAGAGGGGTGTACTTAGTTATAGGAGTGGGACAACTAATTTTATAGGTTCCAAATATTTAAGAAGGTGGTATAATTATATTACTATATTATATATTATATTAAGGAGGTGGTATATCATATCATATCATATCATATCATATCATATTATTATATTATTATATATATTAGTATATTATTATATAATTATATTATATATGTAATGTATATCTCTATATATGTTTTATATTATATTATCGATTATATATTGTAACGCCCCCAAAATAGGTCCACACAACCCATTCTGAGTTGCCAAATACATGTTACAGAAACCAAATACAAACTTCACTAATACAACTGTCGTGCAAAATACGAAAAATACATACGTTGTGAGTTTTAATACAAATATTGTCTTGTAAACAATATCCAAACTCAAATAAAGTCCTCATTATAATTATTGTTACACTATTTTATAAAATAGTGAGGATTGCTATAATAATCATCTTGAATCCTTACTCCACTCCCCGACTAGTCCTAGCTATATTCTCGCCTACTAAGAAGAACAATGGAACCAAAAGGAAAAGGGTGAGCTCAACTAGCCCATTAAGAATATTATGACTAAGATAATATAGAACAAATTATCCTTAGTCCTCAACAGGAAAAATTCTGATAGAATACAATAGGCAACAACTTTTAGAATACAACTGCAGCGGAAACAACAATCCATTAGAAGTGTTAAGTAGAGCATGATATCTACTATCTTCTATGATTTAAAAGTTCATCATCAATATTTTATCCTTGTAACATCATTCAATAAATATTTCAAAATCAATGAATTATCCATGCATTACGGGCCAAGGATATTCGTTAGTATCACTAGTGGTCATGATCATGGCAAACACATGTCCATCTATGCACTACGGGCCGAAGAGGACTTTTACCACAAACCTTATTTGTAACAATATTAAAGTTTATGATTATACCAATACACAATGCCTAATCACAATCATACCAATCAACAGTCCATCTTTGCACTACAAAGAAAACTTTCAACACAATATAAGCATTAGAATGATGATAATGATATAAAGGTTAAATCAAGTGAGATAAAGGATAAATATTGGATATTTATAATTCAATTTATCCAGAGTTCAAAAATGCCCAAATTGTCAACATGATAACTATTTGTGAAGTAGAATGATATTCATGTATCAAAAATAATTTGAACAGAAAAGAAAATTAAATTATTTTGTGAATAGTACTCGTGAATAGTACTGTATGAATAGTGCCCATGAATAGTACCGTATGAATAGTACCCAGACATGAAAAGTTTAACATTTAATAAGAAAGTTCAGACCAATATTCCAGTGAAATGATATTAGATGAAGTGCAAAACTTAAGGAATTCCTAATCATTTCAGGAATTATAGAAGCAATACTTACCATAGTAAGTTTAAATTTAGGAATATGAAATGAAATAATATCCCTTACATAATATGAAGTATGAAAGAAAATAATATCCTTTACCTTATTAGAAATTAGATTTGACTGGAATATCGGATATTATCTTGAGAAAATTTTGCACAAAAAGCTACACTCAAAGTATTTTTATACTCAAGAGAAATACTCATAATACTATAGAATAAGAACTAGATATAAACCCGGGCGTTGCGGCAGGATTATTCATTTTGTTAATAATAAATTTATACGTGCAATTAATGAATTAAAATACAATAAGAAGATGGTAGATTGTTGTGCGATGATCAAATTTTGATAGCATATGTTATATAGAGTTGGGTAAAAGTTTTGTGCGCAAATATATATCCAAGTATAGAATTAATCTGATCATTAAAGTCCACGACATTATATAACAGTTGTGTGTGTGTGTGTGTATATATATATATATATATATATATATATATTTTTCTTGATAAAAATGTTTATAATGTAACTAATAGGGTTAAAAAATGGATACTTATTTCATTCTAAAGCACTAACAAATATTTAGAAAGTGTAATGTATTAGTTCCTAGTTGGCACAATAGTTATCTAGAAGGGGGGGGGGGTGAATAGATATTTAAAAAACCTTTTCGTTTTAAACTTGTTCGTTGATGATGATTAAAACTTAGCGAAATTAATGTTTGTTTTAATCTCCTTTACGAAGTAGTCGAGTTATGAGAGTGAGGCAGTTATAGCAGTTATGGCAAATATAGCAGTTATCATATGAAAGTAAAAAACACAGTCGTTTTAAGTGGTTCAGAGCACTTAAAGCTCCTAGTCCACTCTTCTACTCCTCGAGTAGGAAATCCACTAAGGATGTCTTTTACAACTTCTGAATCACACAGATTCCTTCTAGACCAGCAGTCTAGGAACTTCTTAGTTCACTCTTGAACTCTTCAAGTCTAGCAGACTTGGCTCTCTTATAGTTCACTTAGAACTCTTCAAGTCCAGTAGACTTGGTACTTTTCTTCAGTTGATTGGTAGATGTTGAGTTCTTGATGGTTGCTACTCAGTTGCTGTTTAAGAACTTGTTCGAAAGAACTGAGTAGCTGAGCAAGCTTTTCTATTTCTCAGATCGTAGAGTTGAGCTTTGAGAGTTCTTCATGTTTTTGTTCAGTGCTTGCTTGTCTCTCTCATCTGCTTGATTTGCATATATGTGATCTTGAAAACTATCGGTTGGATCCATCCGTTGAAGCATTAAATGCGTTTGACCTTTCTATTCTTTGATGGAGACTTTTCTGCACATCTTCTGAATTTCATTTTGGCCCACTGACACAGCAAACTGCTTTCTCACCTAACACCTGAAAAGGTGTTTTCCCCCTTACCAATGGTACTTTCCTTAGCTTCTTCAATATGCTTCTTTGTTGCAAACTAAGGATATTTCTTATGACTTTGGGACTGTTGAGTACTGCAACGTTTAGAATCCATTCCTCATATGCTGGAGTCTGTCTCCACATAAATCGTGATGCTTGATGTTTCTGACACAAGACAGATGATACTCTACGATTCAGATCGTAGTACTCTACGATTCAGATCGTGGTACTCTACGATTCAGATCATGGTACTCTACGATTCAGATCGTGGTGACTTGTCACCTTGGTACTTGGTCTGATGCTATCAGTCGAGAGCACTATGATTTCTCTTAACTATTTGCACACTACGATCTTCGCTTGCTTGAGTTGTAAACTCTACATTTTCGAGAGCACACTACGATCTCTGAGTTGGCTCGTCAAACATTGGGACCACTCTACGATTTCCAAAGAGGCCCTTCAAGGCAGACACACTACGATCTTGGAAACTCTATGTTTCTGCCTTGACTTCTGCAATGTTGATCAGATTTATACACTACAAATTCTTCGAAGCCTATCTATTACGTCTCAAGTGTCGACGTCGGGATTTTTGGATGTCCCTTTCCGTTACTTGTTCTTTGGTGTTCTCATTTTAGGTGAGATTTGTTTGAAAAAACAAGTGAAAAAGATCCGACATGTATGATGTCGACGATGGGACTATTAAGAGTCGCCAGTTAGTTTTTTTAAATGGTTGTACCAACACAACCGATAAAAGGTTTTCACATTGACCCATTGATGTGACACTGATATACGAGTCGACGAAATCGAGATTCATTTAGGGTCCGGGGACTTGGTTATGCGGGGGGAAGGTGTTAGGCACCCCCCGACATCCGTGTTACCACGGTGACCGCCTCTTTTTAAGAAACTATTATCTGAGTGTGTGTGTGTGTGTGGGTCAATATGCTGTTACATGGAAGTTGTGCGAGGCCTCGTTCGAACCTATATACACAGGGTTTGAATTTATGTAAAAATTCAGTTTTTAGCAAGATATGGCAGTGATGTTTTATAAAAGAGGTTTTTCAAACCCTGATGCTTGGTTGATTTTATTTGACGGATGCGAGGCATCCGTACGAAAATAATATACAAAAATAATGCCGACTTCCTCGTGGGTATGAAAACCATCTTAGGAAATTCAGACACCGCAGAATAATTTTCAAGCTGCTTACAGCTGAAAATGTCCATCACGGGAACCGAATCTAGATCTGATGCGATGAATCTGTGATCACATGATTCCTAGGCTCACAAGATACTGTAGTTTATATGATAGCAGTAAGCAGGTATATGTATATATAAAAGCTGTAAATATATGTACAGACAGGATCACCAACCCCGAAGCACCTCCATGGGGGATCAAAAATATAAATAGAGTACATTAAAAGCGGTCAACCGCCACAAGTAAACTCGAGCGGAATGAAAACGTAAAGAAAGTCAGTAAGCGATCAACCACCACGAAGTAAACTCGAGGTGGGACAATATATATATATATATATATATATATATATATATATATATATAATAAACGCATATAGGATGTAAAATCGAGGCTCATCGAACAAAGTCCACCACAATTCATATATATAAGTATATATATATATATATATATATATATATATATATATATATATATATATATAAAAGCGAGTAAGCGCTGCATGAAGTCTAGGCTCAATCGAGGCATAACTCGATAATGTTAGTCAATATATATATAAATATATATATATATATATATATATATATATATATATATATATCAGATGGAATGAAACCACGAATCAAGTCCGCAAAAACAAGCAACACGACTCTCAACTTGTAGAAGGGTGTGTGCAAAGATGAAGAGAAAGACTCTAAAGTGTGTGAGAAGGCTTATAGGTGATCGCTAAAAAAGGCTTCTATATCTTTAGAGTGGGTAAACACTTGGCTTTTGTGGGTAAAAAGAGGCTATATATGAGCTCATGGGTGTTTAAAAGTGGGAAAATACATTTGTATGTCGAGTGCAAAGCAAATTGTGCGAGGTTTCCCGTCTTTTCTCTTAGAAAATCAGCACCCCAAGCCCTCTATTTATAGGCAATATGAGTAGTAGGTGTACCTACTACTGATGGTGAGCCATGAGTGTACCGAGGCAACCCGGGTTGGCAGGGTATGTCGGACAGTCATCTCGAAATCGTGCACTCAGTCTTCAGTAATGTCCACTCAGTTTTTGTAAGCACAATCTGGGCATCCGTTTGAGGTATCTGAGGATCTATTTCGGACCGTTGTTGTTGAGAGTTGTGCGATGGCATAGGATTAGAGTTTGTCTTGAAGTCATTAAAGATGGGACAATGCCCTCCGGTCTTCAAGCTTCAACTTTCATCCGTTACCCCGCACAATAGTCACTCAGGATTGGTTAGCCTTGTGGGACATTGTTGCATAGGGACGTGACATGGCATCGCTTTGGTTAGATGACGATGTTGCCCCTTACCTGTGTTATCGCCGGGTTGGGCCGATAAAGAAGACGTTGCTCAGCTTCGCTGGGATTGGATTGCTGCAATTATTGAAGTTCCTCATTATCATCTTTGAGGTGTGCCTGTCTTCCCGATGTTATTGTTGAGTTGGTACAGTGCATCTCGTTGTGAGCGCCTTAGAGATTAAAGTGGTCGCATTTGAAATAAGCATTTACGGGATTATCTCCAAAGCGCTTTCCTTGGGGTTATCACTAAGGTTGGTGGCTATTCCCATGGTTGGGGCCCGAGGCCGGATACCTCGGGGTTATCTCTCGAGATTAATCGGTCTTCTCATTTGTGTGTTCCTTATATTGTGTCTGCAATCTTGGGTTGATCTTTGAACTTTCGGTAGTATCAAGCATGGATTTGGATTGTCTTCGTGGTTCTCTCTTAAAAGACGAATCAATCCTCCTCCGCAATGTTAGTGGCGATGGTACAACAAAATTTTGAGTGTCTACAGATGCCCTCTTTATCATACTCGTGCATGGCGATGCATGGGTAGGATAAAGAATCTAGACACTTGAAACATAACAACAAGATGAATGTGGTACTATGGGTAGCAAAATGATGCAAATGTATGATCACGGTGTATGGGGTTGTAGCCCAACATCTTTGAGGATGATTCTTTGGATCCTGTTGCTTCAATGAGGGATTGCAATCTTGACCCGAATCGATGTGTAAGCCGAATCTGTTAGGATGTTGATGTTAGAGTTATCACCAAATTCCTGTGTTCTTGATAACGATTTGATCCCGAAGAGGTACCTCTTATGTGCAAGAGATCTCTGGGGATAAAGCTTGATCTGTTTTGAGGATGTGTATAATATATTCCATCATCTATCCTCTTTGATAACATTGACCTTTTCTAGTTGGTATCGCCAGAACATGTCAAGATCCTGCTTTGGATTCTCGCCAACAACAAATGTTGTCAGGGATGCCTGACCTTCGTTGACGTGTGAATCAACGGCTAAAACATCCTGTGGGATATACTGTCAAGGTTGCTTGACCTTTGCTGACGTGTGAATCAATGGTTGAGACTCTGTGAGGAGATCGTCAAGGTTACTTGACCTTTGCTGACGTGTAGATCAATGGAGCATTGCGTTGTGACCCCCGCCTAGGGCCCGCTGGGGAATATGAGCAGTTGGGTATGAAGACATCGAATAGCTCTAGAGCTCGATAGGTTTAATCGTTATCGGTGAAATGACGTCAAGGTTGCTTGACCCTCGTTGATATGTCAACAACGGTGAGCATCGTTATTACTCTCCGCCGGAGATATCGTTGTAACCCGTCGAGGATCTCATCGGGACTCATGAAAGACGTCTGCAACTATCGAACAGTCCTCAATGCTTCGATGGGTTTACTTGCCATCGGCTGAAATAACGTCAAGGTTACTTGACCTTCGTTGATAGTCATGTCAACGAATTTACGTGTTCTAACCCCCACCGGGGATTTACGTTGTAACCTTGTCGGGGACCTACGTTGTAACCCCCGTCGGGGGACTTATTTAGGGTAACGACCCGGAGTTGGCGGCATCGGACCTGTACGAGGTATTGCCGGATGTGATTTGTGACAAATGAGATCATTGGTAGGGTATACCTTGTACTTAGGTGACTACTAATGAGTGCTGGACAAACTCAAAATCTCATCTGAGAGGACCAGGATTGTATGCAGTTTTGCTCAATCGCGTGGCATTTTTCTTCTCGATTTGACCTTTCTAATCTGTAAGAACTCCATTTCAACTCGAACTGCACCGAGCCAGAGGGGTGGGACCCACATAGGGGTGCTGCAGTGCACTACTTCTGCACCTTAGTGGGCTGCTGACGGCGTGGATTATAAATCCTGCAGGCTGGTCTTCACAAGTCACTTTTAACTTGTTTTACTTAGAAAAAACCGAGAGCCATCTTCAGATCTGCTGAGTTCGGGCTGCTTTCTGCAAATTCTGTCACCGTACAAGTGTTTTACACTATCCTGGTAACGTATGCATGTACTATTTTCCAATTTCTGTCTGTTAGATTGTGAGTTATCGCACAAAATGCATCTAAGCACATAGTAGTGATTATGTATGGACAAATGACTTGTTAAAAAATATTCAACATAGTAAATGTTAGTATTAAACCATGCTGAACATAATGATGTGAAAATTTTTAACTTTTGAGAACGATCGAATGGGCACCTTTTTTACTTATTTTTGTCTATTTGAGGTCCAATGAGCAAAAGGTAGAAAATGCAAAGTACTCTAGCATTGAGGTTGGCCTTGTGCATGATGATTTTGATTTTTAATTCATATATTATGTATATGACTTTGGGGTAGGTGTGCTATCTTGAATGGCCACCTACACACATGCTGTGTGCATGTGGATAGTCCTATTTTCAAAGGGGACTATGGCAAAAATTTTCCAAATGTAGGCATTGGGTAGTCATGCATTCTAAGCGTATATATATGTTAAAGTAAATGCATGCATGCATATAGTCATAAAATGCATTTTAGAAAGCTCCAGGTAAGGAAATACCACACCCTTTTTGAGGTTATTTGGAGACTTGTTGTCCACATATTATGGATCCGGATCAGCCGAGCAGTTCGTATAGGACCGCTTCTGGCGTACGGCGGAGGGCTTCTGAAGTGCCTCATCCCCGTTCTGTCAGACAGCCTCGCCGGTTGGTAGAGGCCGTGATACGTCCTGTCCAGGTAGATGTTCCAGACGTCGAGGACGAGGAGGCAGATATTCTGATTGAGGATCCCGCTCCTGCTGCACATGTCACTCGCAAGGAGCTTCCGAGCATTCAGGTGGCAAACCCAGAGTTGCTAGGTGATTTGGGCAGACATCCATCGATGTACTTGCATACTAACGAGGTATGGCGTTAGACTTTGATCTTCCTTCTTTCCTATTGATGAGGATTTAAAGGGTTTTGATGTTGATATGCATTTCATGCAGGTTCCAGGATTTACACAGCCTCGAGGGAACTAGTTTAGCATTCACTCCATGTATCAGCGCGCCATCCTCGAAATATAGAAGCGATGAGTGCATGAGTGGGGATTTGGGGCGTTCTTCTCCATCTTTCCCCGTCGTTGTCCCCGGGTTACCTCGTGGCATTATTCGAAGCGATGGTTTCGTGGCGCCCCCAAAATAGGTCCATTCCATCCAACCCATCCCGAGTCGCCAAATACACTGATGCATGAAATAACTACAACTTTATTAATACATTTGTCGTGCAAAATATGACAACATATATATCTTTGTGAGTTTAAATACAATTATTGCCATCTAGACAATATCCACACGCAATAAATCCCCATCATAATTATTGATACATTATTTTACAAAATGGTGAGGACTACTAAACAACTCTCTCTATAACCATCATTCCATACCCAGGCTAAGTGCTTCGCAATACATTCTCGCCTCCCGAGAAGAAAAATAGAACAAAAAGGAAAAGGGTGAGCTCAACTAGCCCAAGAAGAATATTATGACTAAGATAATATACAACAAATTATCGTTAGTCTTCAACAGGAAAAATCTAATAGAATACAATAGACAACCCGCTTTTAAATCAATTTTTGCGTGAAATAATAATTCATTAGAAAAGTTAAGTAGAGAATGCAAACTACTATCTTCTATATATGAATTTAAAAGTTCATCGTCAATATTTTATCCTTGTAACATCAATCAATATATATCTGGAATAAAATATTCATCTTTTCACTACAGGCTAAAGATATTCATCAGTTGGTCATGTTCATCTAAACACCTGTTCATCTTTGTACTACAGGCCAAAGATATTAATTAGTAGGTCATGTTCATCTCAACACCTGTTCATCTTTGCACTACGGGCCAAAGATATTCATCAAGAAATCATTCATCTTTGCACTACGTGCCAAAGATATTCAAAGAATATCATCATTTAGGACCGAGGATGATAAAAATATTTTAAAGGAAACGAATCCAATTGAAACAAAAGAACAAATATTAAGGATTAAGTATTTTAAACAATCCAAGTTCAAAAATACTTCATAAGTAATCAGAGTGGAGTAAAATTCAAGAATGATCAAAACATGGATACAATCAAAGCTAGTATCCAGAATAGATATTTTGGACAAAAAGAAGAAATTTCATTTTTCGGTGAATAGTGCCTTATACGTGAATAGTGTCGTATACGTGAATAGTAACTCCGACACCAAAAGATAGAAATTTCCCAAAAAAACATCTTCACGCTTCGTGAATAGTACTCGTGAATAGTAACTCGTGAATAGTAACTCATGAATAGTAACCCCGACATGAAAAAGTTCCAAATTTGATAAAAATTTCCAACCAATATTTCAGCATAATGATATTGAAGAAATACTATCATTTTCGAATAAAATAACATCCCTTACCTTGAAAGACAGTACTTCTAGTTGAAACACCGGATATAGGCTATGACTTGAACTTGCACCGTATAGCAATACTCAAAGTATACTCAAAATACTCATAAGAATACGCTCGATAATATAGAGAGAGAAAACTTGATTTAAATTGTGATTTTCAATTCTAACCTAAGCACCCTATTTATAGGAAAATGCTTAGAACACCAAAGTAGAAAATTTATTAAATATTATTATATTTTTTCCAAAACTTCATACACATGCTTTTACCATCTGAACTCAGCCCCTATCACATGTTAAATGAGGGAAACATAATGAAAAACACGTTTTGTAAATAAAAAATAATTAAAACTTTCAAAAATCAATTATTTGAACTTGAACTTCAATAATTCATAATAAATAGCCATTTTATCAGAAAATTGAATCTCGCGAATTTTTATAGGAAATTCAATTCCTACAACTTTACGTAAGAAAGTTTTTCCAAATTCCAAACAAAAATTGACCAAATCCATAAGCGAGGCGATTTTACAAGCTATAATCAAATTTCTATTAATAATTGTGTCCACCAACACACAAAATATGTGTTAAACATTTAATGCCACAAAATACTCTTCCTCCTCATATACTCATATATCCCACATTCATTATAAAAATATCACCGCTAATATATTATTAAAATAATATATTTAAAAGAATTATTTTATCGTAAAAAGATAAAATATTAATTTTCAACAATTGTCACATTAAAATTTTCTCCATCTATATCCACATAAAATCAATATTTTCCTCATCATATAAATCAATAATTAATTATTCACAAATAATATTACAAAATCACAGTACTGGCAACCAGGCCGTTCCTAAGAAAGAGGGGCTTTCCAATAAGGATCTCTCCTTATTGGCGCAAATTAGGTGACCAAACCTCTCCTTAGATGTAACTTTCTAGACATTGCCAATAATGTTATCCAATAATATTATTCATATAATATGAATTATTGCTCGATAATGGAAAATCTTGTGTAATGACAATTTATTGAAACAACGATAATATAAAATATCAATGCAATAATTATTGAATCAATAAAATAAAATATTGAGCGATAATTACAAAGAATAATTATTGAGTAGTGCCTTCTTACGTAAGAATCAATAATTAGTGCAATACTGGTGTCTTCTTGTTCAACAACGCGTATTAGTGTGTTTTAACCACGGTATTCCAACAAATATTAATTGGTAACAACTACGCCGATTATTTATAAACAACTTATATTTGTCATTTTCTTCATCCAATCGCTTTCCGTTATGGGGCCCACAAAAGATCGCGCTTCGTCGTGCGAATATTCTCCGACGATCGAATATTCCACGATCAAACGAATATTCCCAAACAATAATGAATATTTTATAACCACTTGCTTATTCAAAATATTTATATTTTACCCATAACTATCCACATTAATCAAATCAACCCTTACTATTTCAAAATAATAAATAGAGGAAAATAAATTTCATTTATTAATAATTTGGGGTCTTACAACCTCCCTCCTTATCAAATTTTTGTCCTCGAAATTGACGTCGATACAGTATTTCAAAAGATGAGAATACCTTGCTTTCATTTCCGTTTCAACTCCCGGTCATTTCCTCAATAGCATGGTTTCTCAATAAAACTTTAACTTGTGGTATAACCTCGGTACATAGGACATGTTCTTTCCTATCCAAGATCTTGTGAGTACCTCCTCGTCACGTTAAGTCTGCTGGCTATCGTCCGATTCTAACTCAATGACGTGGTTCGGAATTAGTCCACATATTTACGTAACATCGATACATGAAAAAGCGTTATGAACACGCGTCATACTTGGCGGTAAAAAAGAGTCTATAGGCCACGGTTCCTATTCGATCGAGAATTTCAAATGGATTAATAAATCGAAGGTTTGAGCTTTCCTCACCTCACCGATTCTCGCTTTTAAAATAACAACTTCTTGCACCTCCTTCTTCAAATTCATCAGCTCCGGTGTGTAGCTTGAACATCTTTAACTTTATCGATTAAAGTTGATTATACTCGTATATCATCACGTGGGTACCTAGAGTTTTCATCTCCATCTCTATTATTTGTAAATTATACAAAATGAGTCTTTGACAATATCGTACCAGTGCTTGTATCGATCTTCTTCTAATCAACACGCTACTACCACGTTAAACTTTTCGAGGATGGCATTGTCGAACATGTCTTTGAAATGAGTCTCCTCTTGAGTTCTTGAAGCTCTTCCCACATTCCTTGCTCCATTCGAATTTTGTATCTCTACGAGTCAGCTGCGTTAATGGAATAGCGATTCGAGAATATCCTTCAACGAATCTCCGATAATAACCAACTAAGCCTAGAAAGCTACGTATTTCGATTACCGACTTAGGTTATTCTCAACTGTGACTCATATCCCAACCTTGGATAAAGCGTTACAATGACACCTATCGGTTTACTATCGCATCGAATATAGTGTCCCCTATGGAGAGTCCGCTTCATGCATTCCACAAAGGAAGTCACCGGATAAAGGCTCAAAATGCAATTCTATAGTTGAATTTTAACTCCTCGAAGTTCAATAGGAGCCATTCGATATGAGATTTTAGAAATAAGTTTTGTCTGGAGTTCAAAGTCGATACAAAATTTAATATCGATCTTTAGGAGTAAACCAAGAAATTCTTCAGGAAATACGTCAGGAAAAATCAATAACAACATGAATATTATTCAAATCTGACGTGTCTTTATTCAAATCCATAACATGGACTAAGAAAACTTGACATCCGTAATAAAAGAATGACTTCATGGCTTGATATGAAAATGTTTGACTACAATGGTTTGATTGCTTGAATTCGAACAACAGGTTGCTTAGGAATATGAAAACTAACAACCTTACGAAAGTAATCAATTTCGGCATGATGAGTAGTTAACCTTAAAATCACATCAAAAGCAAATATCTCAATAGAAATAAGGTTAACGGTAATGTGATAGTGGCAACTTCGAATCAAGCAAGATTTCTAAACAACGGATGTAATGAAAGTTTCTCCTAACGGAGTCTCCATAAATAGGTCAAAGTCTAATTTCTCCGTAGTCAAGTTCAAACGTTGAGCGCAAGCAAGAGAGATAAAAGAATGGGTAGAACCGGTATCTAGTAAGGTATAAACTTCGCAAGAATTTATAATTAACTAACCAAAGTACTAACCGTTCGAGTTCCTCGCATTTTGATTAGGTCATGACAAAACGCTCTTCCGAGAACTGCCGACTTTGACTTTTACGGAACATCCTTTTGAGTCACCATTCATTGGGATCTGGTTTCGATACTGCATAAATCTCGGCGATATGTCCTTCTTTTCCACAATTATAGCATACCTTAAACTGTTGTGGGCAGTTTGGGCTGATATGTCCCTCTTTCCCGCATTTGTAACATACGACCGGTGGTCTTTCTCCTCCCTTGGAACCAGTTGCTACTGGCGCTGACGTCTTCACATGGTCGTTGTTGAATCTCCTCTTTTTAAAATCTCCTCCCGACTCGCTTCTTCTATTTTCATGGCCACGATTACCACCAGAGTGGTTACCGCCTTTGTCCGTATTCTTCTTTCTTCATTTGGTTATCGTTATTACGATGATTTGCTATCTTGGTGATGATCCTCGGTTATGGTCCCTCGGTTGAGCGTACTACGTTATCTCGCTCTAACAACCGAGAGCCTGCTTGACAACATCTGAATAGAGAAAAAATTTATGAGAAATGAGATCTTGACGTATCTTTGGGTTTCAAACCTCTCGAAACATTCGCGTCATCGTTCCTCATTCTCCACCAAATGAGGTGCAAACACGGATAACTCAAGAACTTCGCCTCGTCTTTGGGACACCGTCATGTTATTCTTCTCCATCCTAATAAACTCCACTTCCTTCATATAGCGAATACTTTCGTGGAAGTACTTGTCATTGAACTATTTCTGAAATGTCTCCCATGACATCTTGAGTGCAAAATGGATGGGTACGCTTCATGATTCCCACCAGCTTATCGACTCATTACTGGAACATAAAAGTAGCGAATGGAACTTTCTGTTCCTCCGCATCCCAAGACATCGAATATCTTGGTAATTTGTTTGACCCACGCCTCTCGCCTTTAATCGGATCCGGCTTTCCCCGAGTGCAGTGGTCCCAACTCTTTGAATCTTGCATTGTGACCACCCGTGAATTGCTATCATTTCCTCTCAGATTTTGAACACGAGTCTCCTCGTGCGATTTTGCATGAACTGCAAAAAAGCTTCTAAACATCCCTCGTTCATCATCTGCTTTCGATTGGTGTTGTTCACAGGAGGTACATTGCCACGACTGTTACGTTCTCCTCGTTGGTAAATCAGCATCTCCACGGTCTCATTTACTCCATTTGTTAATATTTTTAGTCGACATTCTCAAATCATCATAAAAACAAGGGTTAATTAAGGAAATCAATATATCACATAATATCCCTATATATTAACCAACTAACAAATAAGCTTAGGTAGGACACACTAGCGAAAGATTTACTCGTCTCTCCCCTCCTAGTTCTATTCCCCGATCTCCGCCAGAGATCATATCCTAAGCTCGATACTAACCGTGGCGCCCCCAAAATAAGTCCATTCCATCCAACCCATTCTCGAGTCGCCAAATACATGAGTGCGAAATAACTACAACTTTATTAATACATTTGTCATGCAAAATACGACAACATATATACTGTGAGTTTAAATACAATTATTGCCATCTAGACAATATCCACATGCAAATAAATCCCCATCATAATTATTGATACATTATTTTACAAAATGGTGAGGACTACTAAACAACTCTCTCTATAACCATCATTCCATACCCCACTAAGTACTTTCGCTACATTCTCGCCTCACGAGAAGAAAAATGGAACAAAAGGAAATGGGTGAGCTCAACTAGCCCGATAAAGAATATTATGACTAAGATAATATACAACAAATTATCGTTAGTCTTCAACGAGAAAAATCTAATAGAATACAATAGACAACCGGTTTTAAATCAATCTTGGCATGTGAAATAATAATTCATTAGAAGAGTTAAGTAGAGAATGCAAACTACTATCTTCTATATATGAATTTAAAAGTTCATCGTCGATATTTTATCCTCAGAACATCAATCAATATATATCTGGAATCAAATATTCATCTTTGCATTACAGGCCAAAGATATTCATCAGTTGGTCATGTTCATCTAAACACTGGTCATCTTTGTACTACGGGCCAAAGATATTAATCAATGAGGTCATGTTCATCTCAACACCTATTCATCTTTCCACTACGGGCCAAAGATATTCATCAAGAAATCATTCATCTTTGCACTACAGGCCAAAGATATTCAGTAATATCATCATTTAGGACTGAGGATGATGAAAAATATTTTAAAGGAAACGAATCCAGTGAAACAAAAGAACAAATATTAAGGATTCGTATTTTAAACAATCCAAGTTCAAAAATACTTCATAAGTAATCAGAGTGGAGTAAAATTCAAGAATGATCAAAACATGGATACAATCAAATCTAGTATCCAGAATAGATATTTTGGACAAAAAGAAGAAATTTCATTTTTAAATTGAATAGTCTGCAGTATCGTGAATAGTGTCGAGTATCGTGAATAGTAACTCGACACCAAAAGATAGAAATTTCCTAAAAACATCTTCACGCTTAAGTAGTGAATAGTACTCGTGAATAGTAACTTCGTGAATAGTAACTCATGAATAGTAACCCGGCATGAAAAAGTTCCAAATTTGATAAAAATTTCCAACCAATATTTCGGCGTAATGATATTGAAGAAATAATATCATTTTCGAATAAAATAACATCCCTTACCTTGAAAGACAAGATTTAGTTGAAACACCTGGATATAAGCTATGACTTGAACTTGCATAGTATAGCAATACTCAAAGTATACTCAAAATACTCACAAGAATACGCTCGATAATATAGAGAGAAAACTTGAGTTTAATTGTGATTTTCAATTCTAACCTAAGCACCATATTTATAGGAAAATGCTTAGAACACCAAAGTAGAAAATTTATTAAATATTATTATATTTTTCAAAAACTTCATACGCATGCTTTTACCATCCGAACTCAAATTTCTATCACATGTTAAATGAGGAAAACAAAATGAAAAACACATTTACGTAAATAAAAATAATTAAAACTTTCAAAAATCAATTATTTCGGAACTTCAATAATTCATAATAAATAGCCCTTTTATCAGAAAATTTGATTGTCACGAGTTTTTATAGGAAATTCAATTCTCTACAACTTTACAGAAGAAAGTTTTCCAAATTCCAAATGAAAATTGACCAAATCCATAAGCAGGCGATTTTATAAAGTATAATCAAATTTCTATCCAATAATTGTGTCCATCAACACACAAAATATGTGTTAAACATTTAATGCCACAAAATACTCTTCCTCCTCATATACTCATATATCCCACATTCATTATAAAAATATCATCGTTAATATATTATTAAAATAATATATTTAAATGAATTATTTTATTAAAAAATATAAAATATTAATTTTCAACAATTGTCACATTAAAATTTTCTCCATCTATATCCACATAAAATCAATATTTTCCTCATCATATAAATCAATAATTTATTATTCACAAATAATATTACAGAATCACGATCTTGTGAAATCGAATGTCGTTCCGAGAAATAGGGGGCTTTCGAATAAGGATTTCTCCTTCTTGGCAAGTAATTAGGTGACCAAACCTCTCCTTATGTAACTTTCTAGACATTGCCAATAATGTTATCCAATAATATTATTCATATAATAGGAATTATTGCTCAGATAATGGAAAATCTTGTGTAATGACAATTTATTGAAACAACGATAATATACAATATCAATGCGACAATTATTGAATCAATAAAATAAAATCTTTGAGCGATAATTACCGTAATAATTATTGAGTAGTGCCTTCTTACGTAAGAATCAATAATTGGTGCAATACTGCTTTCTTCTTATTCAACAACGGCGTATTAGTGTGTTTTAACCACCGGGTATTCCAACAAAGATTAATTGGTAACAACTACTGTAGTTATTTATAAATAACTTATATTTATCATTTTCTTCATCCAATTGCTTTCCATTATGGGGCCCACAAAAAGATGCTAGTCATCGTCATTTAATATTCCCAAAAATCGAATATTCCACGATTAAACGAATATTCCCAAACAATAATGAATATTTTATAACCACTTGCTTATTCAAATATTTGTGTATTTTACCCATAACTATCCACATTAATCAAATCAACCCTTACTATTTCAAAATAATAAATAGAGGAAAATAAATTTCATTTATTAATAATTTGGGGTCTTACAGTTTCATCAGACTCAGTCACTCCACCTGCTGGATTGCGAGGTGATGATGACGCCTATGGATTGGCGTTTTATCACATGTATGGAGTTTGGAGGGGAGCCAGTGCCTTGCATGGCGAATATCACCCCTACTGCCGTCCGATCCTTCTGAGGAGTCTTGCGGCGGAGGCGCTCAAAGGCAGGACTATCCGTTCACGTCCTCTGGCGCGTAGATGTTATGGCGGGCTATTGGTGAGCCCATGCACGATGATGTCGAGGATCGAGGATCGCGTTCTGCGGTGATTGTTCTGATGATCATTTGAGGTCGCCATGCATGCGATAACTCTTCCACGGTATCTTTCACTTTGGTCGGCGCCACCGCGATGTGGGCCGTATTGGAGAATACGATTGGGGCTCTTACACCTTTGCTATAATTCCTCGGGCGCATGTGTATGCGCTCACGGGGTTTAATGAGGCTTGGCTAGGATTTTACCCATTTCTGCTGGTGAGTATTTCTCTTGTCTTTTCCCATTCATAGGTTAAGAGTGTTTCTTGATAGCGAGATGTTTTGCCATTGTGTTGGCGATTTTGGGCCTATGAGGGCTCCCATATTTACGTCGTGTGAGTGTGTTAGGTTTAGATACCTATCCACGAGGGCGACGATGGCACCATTCTATTTTGCGAGAGGTCCACATGTCTCGGATTTCACTTATTGTCGTGTCTGGTTGGAGTTCTTGACGGCGTGGTACCATCACATGGATTCCCTATTCGAGGAGCATTTGACTATCGGTTTGAAGATGGACATCCCACCGAGTCGAGTATTTGATCTCTACCGGAGAGTTCCTCTCTTCAACGATGGAATTTTGGGAGCTCTATTTAGGAGAGCGTCTTATTAGGAGTACCATAGGGAGATCCGTGTCTGATTTTGCCTCTGCTTTAGGCGTCGTTAGCTTTGTATCCACGATCCACTCGTCACCGATATCCCATTGTTGGGGTTGACGGCTTTGCATTATCGAAGGCCCATGTACTCGGAGACGTTCCAGCGTTGGTGGTTCCTCGCGACTATTGGAGTCCAATCCGCACCTCACAGTTTATGGGGACATGGTTCCGAGATCTTTGGTGATAACAGATTGGGTAGCTTGTGTCCGAGCTCAACTCATCGACCTAGATTGATAGCTTGACGGCGGTTTGGATCGAGCACATGTATTTATTCGCATTTGGGCGAGAGATCCAAAGAGAAGAGTCATTTGTTCCTTCCAGCTCGGTGCTTTCGCCCGAACGATTTCTATTTGGTTTTGTCGGTATGCAGATCCTCCTTTTTATAGGCCTGACATCCCTGTTGATAGAGATCCAGTGACTCAGGAGGAGTTACATC
Organism: Panax quinquefolius; assembly: GCA_020205615.1. Lineage (NCBI taxonomy): Eukaryota > Viridiplantae > Streptophyta > Magnoliopsida > Apiales > Araliaceae > Panax > Panax quinquefolius. The sequence continues at coordinate 16,632 of JAINUW010000677.1, read as the reverse complement.
AGGTGGACAGGATTGAGGACGTAGACATCGAGGCCCTGGTTTTCTTCTGATGTATATTCTCGTTATATCTTTTGATAGGCCTCTGTTAGATATTGGGTGGCTGTTCCCTATTCTCGCTATATCTTTTTATAGGCCTCTATTAGTAGTAGGGCGGTTGTGCCCCATTTCCCTGTATTTGTAGGCATGTCTGAGTGATGTATTAGATGATGATATATTTAGGAATGTATGCACCATTTTTCATTCCCTATATCATATTGCCATCCATTATTTGTTATGCATGTATCATGTTATGTATATATATGTATGTCCAGAGATATTCAACATTGACCCTAGATGGTCTTATGACCTTGGCTCGCTTTACATGAGATGTCTTCTTCGACAATTAGCCAAATATCATACCCACCCACCGCTCGATGGTGGCATTAGGTATCTTGATCGTGGTACGATAGCATGTCACTACCGAACAAGGTGATTTGAGATCTATTGTTTGCGCATACCACCACCCTTTTGGCATTTCGAGGTTCTGCGAGGATTTGTAGAGCGGGATGCTTAGAGCATTGGCTACCGATAGGTAGGTATTCCGTTTTGGCACCCATGAGTTGACTCTACTGCGGAGGAGTATACACGTTTTTGATGATGTTGCCCTTAGAGCGGACCTTGCGTGCATCTAGCTTTGGGAGACATGAGTAGATGATTCATGCTTGACTCTCACGAGTTGAGGACGCTTGAGTAGTGCGAGATGAGCTGAGCTATCATCCGCCATTAGCGCGTCGGAGGATCATCATTGGCGTTTGGCGAAAGTTGATGTCTTGATGCTATGTGTATTGTCATATGTATACATGCCGCGATATATGGATGAGATAGATATAGGCGTTATCATGGCCGTGAGAGCTCTCAGGGAGGGTCGTACCATTGTGCCTATGATTGTAGCAAAGACTTTGCGGTCAGCATCCTACTGTTGTACTTACCCGTCAGGCGTGTTTACTGGGAGTTCGGTCATGCTGTATGTGTGGTTTATGTCACACTTGCGACCGGTTGGTACCCTTAGACGGCATGGGTATTGCTTCTCCCATGATGTGGCTATGTCATACTCCTTTCAGCCATCGGAGTGTCTGACAGATGCTCGATCTGGTCCGTATTTTTGGCGGATATCGAGGATCCATTTAGCATATTGATGTGTTCGGGCTTTTCTCACCATACTGACTTCATTACTCATGCTCCGGGCATGGATTTCCTCCCTCTGGCTAGCTTGAGGCGTGACTACTTATCACCCATTGGTAGTGATGTCGCGATTCGACCCGTTCGAGATTTTCATCCTTTCGATGGGGCGATAGGTCGGCGTTGACTTCTTGATATCTCTCGGCGAGAGGACCGATCCGTGTGTATGCTTGTTGGGATCATCGCGAGATAGCTCCTTTTTCCGCCGATCGTCCGGTTATTCTGCGAGTATTCGCATGGATGGAGATGAGATTTTATCACCGCAGCGGCGATGTCTGCGATCTCGGATATTGAGTCAGACGATGTAGAGCCCATGGAGGACATTGAGATCTACATCGAGGAGGATCCTGCTGCTGGATTGCCAGCATTTCTTCAGGATTCTCCTAGTACTAGTACTTTTGTTATTCAAAGACTTTCGACGATGACTTAGAATGAGTCTTCATCGATGACCTTTGAGAGAGACCGATTTGATCTATAATGTCGACTGTTCTTGATGTGAGAGATGCCGCTCTATTGGAGAGAGCGAGGCATTAGATCGCAGAGATCTGCATTGTTGTTGAAATGGATGAGGCTATATCGGCCGGAGATGCGATGATAGTTGAGCGGGATAGTGCTATATATCTTGCATGATGTAACCGTCCACGAGATAAGACTGCAGTGAGGTCCTTACTACTTGGCATGATCATAGAGATGAACGCGTATATTGATGATCACATGGTCACCATGCGAGATGGCTATAGATCTTTTGGGTCGTGTGGATATTCTCGTCTGAGAGACCACGACTTCACCTCCGCCTTACGAGAGGGGCGCCCATGTTGGGCTTGTTGGCTCGCATATACCCCCCTTACTTGTAGATGAGCTTGTATTTACTGCATGCAGACTAAACTTGGCCATTTTGTCATGTACAGTTTATATTGTATATATATCAAACAACATTATATATGACAGGGAAATATATTTTTTGATCACTTCCCTTTTAGATATGCCTTGCTATTTGCTTGATATTTTGCTGCTATTTCAGGGCTTGTGATCTTGATGTATTCTGCATTCCTCCTGGGTGGATGGACATTGAGTTGTCTCTGGATAGTTCAGAATGGATCATCGATCTATGTGTATCCCTACCACCTTTGGTGTCTTGGGACTTATCTCTGAATGGAAATATGGAGAGGAGTGTGGCTTTTCTCTCTTAGATTGATCGTACCACAGATGGTCGCCAGTACTTCTATTTAGGAGAATCCTAGTTAATTCCACCTCTTATGGTTTGGTGTTGCTCTTCAAGGTATGACCACAGCTTAGATGGTCGCCGAATCTCCTATTTGAGAGGAGTTCAGGTAATTCCATCCCTTTGATGCGGCCCAGAATGAAATGTAGTGGATTGAAAAATAATCCCAGTACCAGTTGACAAGGGTTTGTGTTTTGGTAGGGGGTGAGACCGCACCATTAATGGCTGCCTACGTACTCCTATTGAAGAGGAGATCAGGTCTGCGTAGTTCGAACCTGGTGTAAAAGGTTCAACGATGTATATGGCTGGAATAGTGTAGGAATGTTTTTGGTTGTTTTTGTTAGGAGAAGAGGGTAGAAATGTTTTTGTTGTTTTTGTTTTATTGTGACCGGGCCATCTAAAATGGTTGCCTACGTACTCCTATTGAAGAGGAGATCAGGTCGACGTAGTTCGCCTCTCAGGGCGAGAAGAAAAGCGTAATCCCATGTGCAGGTCAGAGTGCGGGGAAAAGAAAGTTTAATGTTAGGTTGAGGATAAACTGCAGGTGAAAAGTTTGATCCCAGGAATGGGTAGCTAAACTGCAAACGGAAGAGGTTCAATCCACGGTGGGATGACCTAAGTCGTAGCAACACAAAGGAGAGCCAGGCTGCTGGCTTGAAATGTATGTTTCCTTGAGGGGAAAAGTGTAAGAGAGTTATAGGTGGTAAAGGGTTAAAGAACCGGAATGACTGGTGACCTGATGATTATGCATCAGGGTTTTTGCTGGTTACTTCAGACATAATACCATTTTACGGTGTCTGAGTTGATGAGTTGTGGAAATTCATCACCGTCCATTTCTTGGAATCTGAGAGCGCCTCCTGTCAATACTTCTTTGACAACAAACGGGCCTTCCCACTTAGGAGCGAATTTTCCTTTAGCTTGATCTTGGTTGCGAGAATCTTCTTCAAAACCAAGTCGTGTTGTTTAAACCTATTAGTGGCCGGACTTTTTGTTGTAGGATCTGGCGATCCTTTCTTTGATATAACTACCCATGAAGATAGCAGCGGTTACGCTTTCGTCTATTAGAGACAATTGGTGATACATGTCTTGTACCCATTGGTCTTCATCCAATGAAAGCGTCGATCAACACTCTAAGAGATTCCATCTCAACTTCTATGGGAATCTTGCTTCCATCCCATAGGTTAAAGCGTGAGGGTTTCCCGGTTGAAGTGCGTATGGAGGTTCTGTAGGCTAACAGAGTCAGAGGTAATAGGTCAGGCCAATCTTTGTGGTTGGCGGACATCTTTTGCATAATCTTCTTGATATTTTTGTTAGCCGCTTCAACAACCTGCGTTCATCTTGGATGATAGATGATGAGTTGAGATGTTTGATGTGGAATTTACCGCATAATACCTCCATCATTTTGTTGTTGAGGTTTTTGGCATTGTCTGACACAATCACCTCTAGTTGTCTATATCGACAAATAACATTGTTTTTGATGAAAGCAATGATGACTTCTTTAGTGACCCTGGGGAAGGAGGCTGCTTCTACCCACCTGGTGAAGTAGTCGATCATGGAGAAGATAAATTCGTGACCGTTACTGGCTTTAGGCTCAATGGGTCCGATAACGTCCATTCCCCACATTGAGAAGGGCCAAGGCGAACTCATATTGTGGAGTTCCCGTGGAGGGGCGTGTATAGCATTCCCGTGAATTTGGCACTGATAGCATCTTTTGACGTGGTCGTTGCAATCAGCTTTGAGAGATAGCCAATAATGTCCCGTTCTGAGGACTTTCTTGATAAGGAGGGAGCCACTCATGTGGGGGCCACAGACTCCACCATGGATTTCATCCATAAGCCTTTGGGCTTGGTCTTTGTCTAGACACCTGAGGAGACCTAGTCTTGCATCTCTTTTTTAGAGTGCATCTCCACTCGAGATAGAACTTCATAACAAGTCGATGGATCCACCTTTTCTCGGTCAGGGCTCGCCTCGGTGGTGTAGATCCATCTCGCAAATATTCCTTGATATCTTTGATACGAAGGAGGTTGGATGGCGGGTAGCTCATCCGATACTTCTCAACATAATTCCATATAGGTTGGGGCCTTATGCGAGGAAATTGTGACGCTTGGCGAGTGTTCCTTATGCGATATCTGCGAATCAAGGAGGCCAAAGTTGCTAATGCATCCGCAAAGTCATTCCTATTACGAGGAATGTGTAGAAAGAAGATATCTTTAAACTCAAAGCCATCTTCAAAACACCAAGATGGTAAAGGCGTGAATGTAATTCCTTGGTTTGATAGATTCCGGTGGATTGTCGATTACCAACTCAAATCTCCAAGGACGATTAACGCTCGATGCCCATTGAACGGGCAAATTTTAGCCCAATAAGACAGCCTTCATACTCAGCCGTATTGTTGGTGCTGACAAACTGTAATTTGACAGCGACGGGATACTGCTCCCCCGTACCAGATACTAGAACTTCTCCAGCTCCAGAACCTTCCATATTAACAGCTCCATCAAAATACATTTTCCATGATTGGCGCGTATCGTACTGATGGTGTTGCTGTGCTGTCATTACTCCTTCATCGGGGAAATATGTTTCCAAGGGTTTGAAATCCCCTGAAGGTGCGGCGGCCAGTTGATCCGCGATTCCTTGACCCTTGATGGACTTTTGAGTCACATATACGATGTCAAATTGTTGTAGGATCAACTGCCATCTGGACAGCCAGCAATTTAACATGGGTTTGTTGAACACGTACTTGAGAGGATCTACGTGGGATATGAGATGGGTTGTATGGCCATGAAGGTAATGCTGTAACCTCATGGAAGCCCATGCTAAAGCATAACACGTCTTTTCGATCAGAGTGTACTTGTGTTCACTGCTGCTGAACCTTTTGCTGAGGTAATAGATAGCTCATTCTTGGCCTCTATCGTCTTTCTGTCCCAGCATGCAGCTCATGGCGTTGTCACTTACGGATAGATACATGAACAGGGGAACATCATCCCTGGGTGGTACCAAGATGGGAGCTTTGATTAGCTGTTTCTTGATTGTTATGAAGGCATTCTGGCACTCATCATTCCATTTCATGGAGGAATTCTTCCTTAATAGTTTGAAGATTGGCTCACAGGTTGCTGTGAGTTGGGAGATAAACCTGCTGATGAAGTTGATTCTTCCCAAAATCCCCTTATTTCCTTCTCTGTCTGAGGAGTGGGCATTTCCGTGATGGCTTGTATTTTGGCAGGATCCAGCTCTTTCCCTTTGTGGCTGACTAGAAATCCTAGCAAATTGCCTGATTTAACGCCAAAGGCGCATTTAGCTGGATTCAACTTCAAGTTATAATTACGCAACCTGTTGAATAACTTTCTAAGATGGTCTATATGGTCATCCTCCTTCCGGATTTGACAATGATGTCATCCATATAGATCTCAATCTCTTTATGCATTAAGTCGTGGAAAAGAGCCATCATAGCTTTCGTTGATAGGTAGCTCGGCATTGATGAGGCCGAATGACAACCGTCTATAACAAAAAGTTCCCCAGGAGTGATGAAAGCGGTCTTCTCACGATCTTCCTCGGCAACCATGATCGATGGTACCCAGTAAAGCAATCAACAAAAGAGAGTACATGTCGTATTACGCGATGTTATCAATGAGAATGTGGATAAATGGCACGGGAAAGGCGTCTTTTAAGCAAGCTTTATTCAAGTCCGGTAATCCACGTAAACTCGCACCCTTCCTCCCAAGTTTAGGTACGGGCACGATGTTGGATATCCATTCAGGATATGTAGACACCATGATGATGCCGGTTTGAAATTGTTTCACAATTTCTTCTTTCACCTTTAAACTCCACTCAGGTTTCAATCGCATTGAGCTTTTGCTTGACTGGCTTAAATCCCTCTTTAATGGGAAGGCGATGAAGAACAATGTCAGTGGACAAACCCACCATGTCTTCATGAGACCATGCAAGCACATCCTGGAATTGGGTTAATAGCGTAACCATATCGTTCCGTTGGTTTGGGGTAAGGTCTGAACCAATTTGGATAAACTTAGGGCTTTCTAAGGTTCCGAGATTGAAAGAAGTGGTTTGATCAAGGTTGGGTTTGGGTTTGTCTTTGACCCATTCTTGAATTTACTGAAGGCACCTTAATGTCATCTGTATATCCATCAAGTAGAATTCATCTCTACATCAAAGGTACAATCCTTGTGTAGGAGAGGCATCGTATCCATAATCTGAGCACATCTAAATTTAGAGTCACGAAACAAAATATGTTTCACTTAGTATATATGAAATGCGTTGATCATACACGGTGTTAGCATGTCTTGGAAAAATAAAGCGCTATCTTATACTGAGAAAAATAGCGGTTATTATATCTACGAGGCGAAAAGAGTTCTACCCGTTTTACCCTCGTCGACCAAAGCGAGGAATGATGTCCAAATTGGCGAGGTAAAAAATCCAGGTGGACCCAGATGATGGAGGGATTGCCATCATCTTCCTATCCCGAATGATGGCCATTACGTCGGGCAATCATCGTGCAGGGTGTATCATTGGTATGTTCATCATGAGCGATGATGAACATCTGGGACATCATCATCAGTATGACGTCTTGCTTGATTCTTCTTTCCTCTTCTTCCACTGCGGTATTTGGAACAAAGATTTCTTTCTCCTTCACCAATAACGGCTTGGGACATAATATAGCCATTACATTGGTGGCACCTTTCTGGGAGGTTATGCGGACTCGGAGTTTGAAGGCGAAACTAAGCGCCACGTGGTTGAAGTCAAGGAATCTGCGATGCTTATGAGGATTCTGTGACTAGAGTGGCGGAATAGCCTAGTCCAATTTGTTCCACTTTGCTTGTTAAGTGAATAGGGTATTTGATACCACAGCAATCTTCTGACCCTTGTCGGTTTTATGACCCAACGACATCATTTCTTGAGTGGCCAGACATTACCTCGATAGAAATTTTGGGTTTGAGCGATGGTGCTCCAATAGCGTGGTATTGGGTGTTGCTTATTTCAAAGCATGAAAAGCGGTGGTTCCACATCCTCATTGGCATTGATGAGCAGTGCGTCCCCATCTTTGAGGAATCTCGATTCGGCGTTGAATGTGACCGGAGCTATTGTTGATGATGTATTTCAACTGTTGGTGAATAATAGTGGAGGGGCCCTGACCCGTATGAATCCATGATCGTCCCAGGAGCAGGTTGTATCCCGAATATATCTTGAGCACATGGAAAGATACACATAATGTGTGAGGACCAATTTTGATTGGCAGCTCAATTACTCTGATCGAATTTCGGCGGGCTCCATCAAAAGCTTTGATGATAGTATGGCTACTCGAATTCGGTTGAGATTGATGTTCATCTTCACCAAGGTAGCATATGGGCGGATATTGAGAGAGGAACCTCCTTCTATTAAGACTCTGCTACCATATATCCGGGAGGACAAGAGACATGATAATGTAACGGTTTGTAATGGCCAGGTCCCTTTGGGCGGTATGTCATCATCGATGAAGGATATCACATTGTTGTTGAAAATGTGATCAACTATATTTTGAAATTTTTTCGTATCCACGATGTCGGAGATGAAACTTCTTCCAAAACCTTTAACAAGACCTTCCGTGATTCTTGGAAGTTAGGACCAAGTCCAAAATTTATATTTGTTGTGGAGCTTCTTTGAAGCTTAAAACCACCGCAGCTTCGTTATGACCCACAGCGCAGAGGAATTTCTCAATCTTCTCCATGGGTATTTTCCCCTTCGATTTGGTGGTAGACTTCATCACCCGATGGGGGAGATACTGACGGTTTTCCTTTGACCTTTATGGCGATTGTATGTGAGGTGGATCTTTCACCTCTCCATAATTCCATGGAACTTTGCGCAAGCTAACAATAGGATATTGTGCTCTACACAGCAAGTTGATTGGCTCGGGAGCGGCCACTTTCAAAGGATTGTTTCCTCCTTTGAGTTGAATTGTTGGCGTTGTGAGTAAGGCATTAATCCCATCATCTTCAGTGGATATGACTGCTACCACACTTTTCCACTTAGTAGGGCTGCATTCTCACTTGCATGTAACACAGTGTCGTTATCTGTCAAGCTTGATACCCATTTTGTCGATTAGATTTTGAATAAGGTGGCGAGTGCCAAGCATTCTTTTGTCTTTGTGACCATGAGGACTAGGAGTGGTATTGACATACTCCATCGAGTTGTACCATCCCGACGGGGGTTGATTAGCGGTAGAAGTGAACCGATCCTTCCTTCATTGATTAACATATGAAGAATTTCCTCCATAGGTTGGCCCGAATAGGTGAATTCCTTTTGTTGGCGAAATCCGCCGGGCTTTGGCATTTCTTTCTCTTCGTCACTTTGTCTTCCAGTATTTCATTTTCTGAAGGTGACGAGGGAATATTCATGACAATGGGTAGGAGACTGGCGTGCTCTTGGCTGATTAACTGACGAGTCACTTGATGCTGATAAGTCACCAGTTCCGCCAATTGTTCAATTTGTTTGCAGAGAGCTTTCATCTTTCGTTCCATTGCGAACTGGAACTTAGCATAATCCCATCTATCATCACCATCTTTGATGGTTTGGGAAGAATCACAGCTGAAGTTGGAACTCATCCATTTGCTCCAATTAATCATGTTGACCTCTTCTTCTTTGTGTTGAGGAAGAGGTTGTCTTGAACATGAGGTGATCGGGTTTGGTGACTCGCGATCTCCCCATTGTCTATTAGGTCTGGATCTTGTGCTTCAAGGCCCGGTAATCCACGAGTATCATGTCCGGTGCCTCGGCATGATAAGCACATTTCTGGCGACATTGAAACCCCGTCCATTAGAAATTTGGTGGTGGAAGAAGATGCGTGATTTTCTTACGTGTTGTCGGAAGATTAGAATGTTCTCGAGGTATCCCTAAGGGTGTAAACACTCGAGGGCGTTTGACTTCTCCACCTTTTTGATTGGAGGGTTTGCGGTTTCTCTTTGGAAAGGGTTTGTAGTTTCTCCTTTGAATCTTGTTTTGATTGCCTTTTTTCCCTTATAGTATCGGGAAACATCTTCCTCTTTCTTTTTATGGACCCTCAGAAGTTGTTCCCATAATTTCCAGATTGGATGTGATCAGCAACAACTTTGAGTGCGGCTAGGTCTTGAATCTTTCCTGACTTCAACCCCATTTTAGCCATCTCCCCATGCTTGACCATTTCAGAAAATGGTTTACAGATGTCGGCTAAAACTCTCACATAGAAGGGAGCTTCTTGTATGTCTATGAAAGTCATGACCATTTCTGATTCTGCCATAGAAGGACTAACTTGGGCAGCCAGGCATCTCCACCTTTGAGCACACTCTCTAAAAGACTCGTTAGATTGTTTCTTGATCTTGGTAATTTGATACCAATCAAGAGCCATCTGAGTTTGAAAACTGTATTGAGTGAGGAAGGCATGTGCTAGCTCTTCCTAACTATGGATCTTGGAGTTGTCTAATCTTGTGTACCACGAACGGGCTTCTCCAGTTAGACTCTTTTGGAATAATTACATTACGAGCTTTCTCATCCTCTGCATGGGATCCAAGTTCTCCAATAAATACTTTTAGATGTGTGTGTAAGGATCCCCTAAACTTGGTCGTATTTTTCAAAGTCGGGGAGTTTTAAATTTTTCCGGATAGTGAATACCGGAAAAATACATAGATCGACATATGAAACACTCCCATGTGTTCCAATTCCTTTAATAGTCTTGAAGGTCTCTTCCATTTGGAGGATTTTCTTTTTGATGTCGCCATTCTGCAGACCTCCAGTGGGATGGGCGGCATCAAGAGTTTTGTTGGTTGTATCCAACTGTGGTTCCGATATGGTAATGGCCAAGGTCTCCCCCCTTGTGTGGAGGATTCGACATGTCTGGGTATTTTTTGACCTGTGTGGACTAGGTGTAATTCTTTGAGTAGAACAGCCAAATCTGTAATTTATTTACTTAATCTATCGAATTCTTTGCGAGAAATTGGATTAAGTTCAGTCTGGTCGGATGATGACATGATTGACTATAGGCCTGTTGCCTTTTTGGACTTTGACCGGGTGGTAGGTCCGATTGATTCCCTGCGAAAGACTTGCATAGTTTAGTCTTTAGGGAATGTTTGACATAACATGTTATGTGATGTATCCATTTTAGGAATTTTTATCCTACACAACGGGTGTCAGCTGTTTATAGCATGTTAATATGTATGTGTACACATTTCTTCATATTTTTCACTACATGGTGATAGATATGGAATGAAATTACAAGTAATTGTGTTTTACAAGTAATTGAAATGAGAGCATGAAGAGACTTTCCTTCGTTTTGGGTTTATCAGAGGCTGACCTATCTTAGGTTACTCTCGCGACTTTTTTGGCATGAAGGTTCCCAAATCATCGCAATCTACTTGGCGGGAAGTTAATCCGGTCTTTCAACTGGAGCGAATTTGGGTGGTGCCTTTCCTGAGCCTCGGAGAATTAGTCTTCTCACGAGTCCAATAAATCAAACAAAGCGGGATAGCCTCTGGTGGAGGGACCACTCAACATGCATTCACATACATCGCGTCTCACCATAGTATGAAATGATGATGACATGTAATATCCTAAGCGAATATGGTGCGACTACTAATATCATCGCCGATTTATAGTCACGAAAGCACTAAGTAAGAAATGCATTTGTACATTCATCAAAATGTAAATGCAACATCCACACACAAGCAGATAACAGTTCTGAAAAGATTGTGATAGCAGCTTAAGTCCTCTTATCGATCTCCCCCGATGAGTCGCCATTTGTCGACGTCGGGATTTTTGGATGTCCCTTTCCGTTACTTGTTCTTTGGTGTTCTCATTTTAGGTGAGATTTGTTTGAAAAAACAAGTGAAAAAGGTCCGACATATATGATGTCGACGATGGGACTATTAAGAGTCGCCAGTTGGTTTTTTTAAATGGTTGTACCAACACAACCGATAAAAGGTTTGCACATTGACCCAGTGATGTGACACTGATATAAGGGTCAGCGAAACCGAGATTCGTTTAGGGTCCGGGGACTTGGTTATGCAAGGGGAAGGTGTTAGGCACCCCAGACATTAAATGTTACCACGGTGACCGCCTCTTTTCAAGAAACTATTATCTCGAGTGTGTGTGTGTGTGTGTGGTCGATGTGCTTTGTTACATGGAAGTTGTGCGAGGCCTCGTTCGAACCTATATACATACGGGTTTGAATTTATGTAAAAATTCGGTTTTAGCGAGATATGGCGGTGATGTTTTATAAAGAGGTTTTTCAAACCACGATGCTCAATAGGAATTGAGACCTTTTACACTCCCATTTTTATTAAGTGATACGATTGATTTTATTTAATAGGCATCATAATAATATACAAAAATAATGCCGACTTCCTCGTGGGTATGAAAACCATCTGAGGAAATTCGAGACACCATGAGAATAATTTACAAAGCTTTACAATTTGAAAATGTCCATCACGAGGCAACGAATTTAGATCCGATGGGATGAATCAGTGATCACATGATTCCTAGGCTCACAAGAATCTGCGGTTTATATAAAAGCGATAGCGGTATATATATATATAAAAGCGTAAATATATATATATGAGACGGGATCACCAACCACGAAGCACCTCCATGGGGGATCAAAATATAAATAAAAGTATTAAAGCTATCAACATACACGGAGGAAACTCGGTAGGAGACAAAACGTAAATAAAGTAAACTCTGGCGGTGATTTAAATGTAAAGAAAAGTAAGCGATCGACAGAAAGTAAACTCGATCAACAACCACCATAAGTAAACTCGGTGGGACAATATATATATATATATATATATATATATATATATATATAATAAACGCATACCGGATGTAAAATCCGTGCTCATCGAACAAAGTTCGACCACAATTCATATATATAATATATATATATATATATATATATAGTAAAAATGCACTGAGGCCAAAATTCAGGCTCATCGAACAAAGTCAGACCACAGTTAATATATATATATATATATATATATATATATATATATATATATATATATATATATATATATTGGCTAAACGCAGGCAGAAGTCTAGGCTCATCGAACAAATTTTGACACATTTAATATATATAAATTTAAATATATATATATATATTAAAGCAAGTAAACGCTCGGCCAAAGTTCAGGCTCAATCGAGGCATAACTCGATAATGTTAGTCAATATATATATATATATATATATATATATATATATATATATATATATATATAGATGGAATGAAACCACGGATAGAAGTCCGAGGGTAAAAGCAACAACCGACGACTCAGCGTGTAGAAGGGTGTGTGCAAGATGAAGAAAGACTACTCTAAAGTGTGTGAGAAGGCTTACAACTGAATGCTGCTAAAAAGGCTTCTATATCTTTAGAGTGGGTAAACACTTGGCTTTTGTGGGTACAAATGAGGCTATATATGAGCTCACCAAAGTTTAAAAGTGGGAAAATACATTGTATTTCGAGTGCGAGCAAATTCTGCGGGGTTTCCCGTCTTTTCTCTTAAAATTAGCACCCCAAGCCCTCTATTTATAGGCAATATGAGTAGTAGGTGTACCGCTCGCTGGCTTTGACAGTGTATGAGAGGCAACCCGGGTTGGGGGTTTGTCGGTCGGTCGTCTCAAAATCGTGCACTCGAGCACGCGTAATGTCCACTCGAATTTTCGATGTGCAATTCAAGGGCATCCGTTTGAGGTATCTGAGGACCTATTTGGACCGCCGTTGTATATAGTTGTACGATGGCATGGGATTAGAGTTTGTGCGAAGTCATTGAAGATGGGACGATGGCCTCCGGTCTTGAAGCTTCAACTTTCATCCGTTACCCATGCAGAATAGTCACTCACCGGAGGATTGGTTAGCCTTGTGGGACATTGTTGCGTAGAGACATGATGACATGGCATCGCTTAGGTCATATGATGATGTTGCCCTTACTGGTGTTATCGCCGGGGTTGGTATAAAGCGAAGACGTTACTTGGATTGAACTTCACTTGGGATTGGACTCCTCATTATTCTTTGAGGTGTGCTTGTCTTCCCGATGTTATTGCCGGGTTGGTACAGTGCATCTCGTTGTGAGCATCGAGATTGAAGCTGGTCGCATTTGAAACAAGCATTTCCAGGGTTATCTCCGAAACTGCTTTCCTTGGGGTTATCACCAAGGTTGGTGGCTATTCCCATGGTTGGGACTGAGACTGGATACCTCGGGGTTATCTCCGAGATTAATCGGTCTTCTCCGTTGTGTGTTCCGGTAATGTATCTGTAGGCCTCGAGGTTACATCTGAGGTTGGATTTGTTACTCCCAGATTGCGATCTGGGGTTGATGCTAAACTTTCAGTAGTATCCGGCATGGATTTGGATTGTCTTTCAGGGTTCTTTTTTAAAAGACGAATCTGTCCTCCTGTAATGTTAGTGACAGTGGTACAGCAAAATTTCGAGTGTCTACATCAAGATCAACCTAACAGATTTGATCTTTCTATATATACATTCATTTTCAGAATGATACACGTTAATAGCTTAGATCAACCTAACATATTTGATATATCACTAAGTCCTTGTACATATATTCGTTGAAGGACTTTATAAATAATCATGAGCATATACATTAAAACATCAAATCATAATATGCATTCTCCCAACAATCTCCCCCTATTTGATGTTGACATAACCAAGGAGATTTGTTGTCATGATTATTAGTTTCTAGATGAATTTGCAAGAAATTTAAACATGACTTAGTATTTCAATGAGCAGCTAAAATTTCTAGAGAATAAGCATGAATTTATTGATGATTGAAGAGTATTACAATTTAGCTTTACATCAATAAGAATTTAAACTTTTACTTATCTCTATTTCTTTGATCTTTTGCGTGGAGGATTGGCATACTCCTCAAATTTCTTCTTTTCCTCGCTAGCTTCATCCCTTACGCTAACTCTTCCAAATTTCACTTGGGCTTATCCTTCTTATTGTGATCATGCCTATTCATGAATGTAGGATCTCCAATTGGCATTCTTAGGCTTCGTGGTGGTCACATTTTGTGAGTGGTAGTAGTCGCCCTCGACTCCTTATTATCACGAGCCATCAAGACTTCTCACGATCGGATCGTTGAGTCTGATTACTTGATCGTGGAGTCTGTTGGTGGAGTTATCTTGCGGGAGGGCTTCTTGGCGCTTGAGTGTGAAATTGTCCTCTGCCTCTTCCCGGCTTTCTTGACCTCCTCACGCCATGCCTGGCCTCCTTGAGCTCCTTTCCCTTTATTCTCCCCTTTATGTCAGCATCAAGGGTTTGAATGTCTACAGAAAGTCGATTTACTCCTTGTACAAGCTCATTTAGTTGGCTTTGTGTTTGAGCAATGTCCTCTCAACTATCCTTGATCGTATTTTGAGATCTAGCTTCTTTGTTTCAGAGGGCAATGAGAACAATGTCAGTTTGTTGTTCCTGGTTTACATAGACTTTCTGAAATTCTTTGATTGACGCTTTCAAGTTGATGATGTTCTCCAGCATAAGGTTATTCCGGGCTTCTTGAGATTTCTGCATTTCAAGAACAACCTCTTTTTGTTTGGTGGCTATCCTGAAGTGAATCTCATCTCAGTCCTTCATGCTTTGAAGAATTTCCTTGATAATTTCCCTCAGCTTCTTTGTAAGCTCAGCGTTCATAGTGCCGGGGAGATTATTTGCAGCAGTGATCATTTGATTCAGCCGGAGATGAATAAGGTCTGAGTAAGTTTCTAGACTTTCATCTATGTTCTTGACCATGTTCTTGGATACTTCTTTCAAGTCATCTTCAGATTTATAAGTGGATCACTGGGTTGAGGATTATTGAATGGAGGGGATGTTTTCTGGGATTGATTTTGCAGGGAGTAGAGAGCAAGATCAATGCTAAAATATTCATTGGAGGAGGAGGATGGAATATCTGAAGGAGGGGCCTGGGTTTGGATGTTTGAGTTTGGTGACTCTACGATTTGAGGTGGAGACTCTGCAATGAGGCTAGAGTCAATGATCGTAGAGTTAATAGTTTGTGGGAGCATTATGAAGTTGACTGCATTTGGTTCCTCAGTTACAGAATTTTGGGATTCTGCAACTAGAAATTGATTTAGTGGATGAAGTATCACTTCCAACCATCGTGGGAATTCATAAAATTGGCTAAATGAGGATGATGGAAAGTGATTTACTTTGAAGAGGGTTGGTATAGACAGTACCTCAGGTTCATACTTTGAGGAAGAGTTATTTTTGAGTAACTTCTTGGCAAAGTTGAATCTTCCTGGGAATCCATTGGCTAGTACTGAGATGGCCGGATACTCTTTGAAGCTCCAGAACATGTGGTTCCAAGAGTTTAGGATTTGGGCTTGATGATATGGCATCATGGGTAGGTAAGAGAACATCTGATTGTAGAGATAGCTTCTATACTCATCTTTGCCCACACCAGTGATCTCAAGGTCATCATCATCTTCTTCCCTTCTCTGTTTCTCGTTGGAGGATTCCATTATCTCAATGGCCTCTTGATGTTCTTGCACTGATTCTTCTTCATTTCAGGCATAGACCTCTTCTTCTGCCATGGAGATATCATAAGGCTCCCCCTCAACTTGATCATCTTCTTGTAAGCTCAAAAACTCCCCCTCAGCTGGTGTATTCTCTATCATGAGAACTTCAAGGATCTCCCCCTCAGCTAGAGCATTGTCCTCTTGGCTTGCTCTTGACAGTTCCTTTCTGGCAACCATATTCTTATCTTCCTTCTTGAGCACTTTTTCATTTTCAAGGATGTATTTCTTGACCATCTTTCTTCTTGATTTTCTAGGCTGTGCCACAGCCTCAGGACTTTCTTGAACTTCAGTTTTGTCCTGTTGATTAGCCAAAATACTTGATGCAGCTACTTCCTTTCCTGATATGTTTGGTCTAGTCTCTACGATCAGTAGAGACTCTACGATTGAGGAAATGGATGGCTTTTTGGGTTTGTGGCTGATTTTATTCTTCTTCAGCAGCTGAGATGTGGTGGCTCTATCTTCTTCAGCCTCAGCCTGTTGTTGCTTCTTTCTCAGAATCCTTAGAGTCTCAATGTCAGAGGACTCTACTGGTTTATCAGTTGTGGATCCCTGTGGTTTTTCTTCTATCCTTGCCTTAAGCTTCCTCTTGCCCTTGCTTTTTCTAACAAGGACAGAGGGCTCTGCTTTGTTTGTTTCTTTTTCTTCTTGATATC